>ML786120.1:86554-121640 GCA_009831015.1 Picea engelmannii
AAAACTATCATTGAGGTCGTCTGTGAGGCTATCTGTGAGGCTGACTGTGAGGCCATGTGCAAATGCATCCAATGTGTGAAACAATTGGGCTTTGAATGATTCAAGAATTTCTTTCAAGTTTTGAGAAGAAATAGCCATATGAGCATCCTATGAACTCTTCGTTCCTAGAGCTGTCACGAAAAAACCCAAAAAATAGACCCAATAAGTTTCGGCAGAAAATCGCGGTTTTTTTCTGGAAAAACCCTAAAAAACTACTGAAGTTAAAATGATCATAATTTCACTTCCCGAACTCCGTTTCGGCTGATTTGTTTTTTGAAATTGGGTGAAATTGTGAGAGGAACTCAGATCTGTAACTTTTTTGGGAAAATTCTGCCTCCAACTGCTACAAAAATAAAAAAAAATCGCCCCGTCGTCCGCCGAAAAAAAACCCTGAAAATTTGCAGATTTTAAAACTTCAATATCTTGACTTCCCGGACTCCGTTTTGGACGATTTTTTTTTTTAACTTGGGTGTTTTTATGAGAGGAACTCAGATATACAATCCTTTTCTACAAATTTTTCATATAAATATACTGAAAACTTCTAGAATGTCGCGGCTCTTTTTTTTTTCTCCGAAAAAAAAATCTGCAAAAATAAAAAATATGTGGTTTTCTATAAATAAATAAATAAATAAATAAATAAATAAATTTGCCCACAATGTTTGCCCAAGGAAAGTGCTTTGATACCACTTGTTAAGAACCAATACCAGATCTCAAGATATAATCAACACAATTACTGAATACACAATAGATCCAAAGAGCAATATAGAAGAAAAACACCACTTTATTATATCAAACCCTTAGGGTAGGGAAACACCATACAATGGATCCTATTATGGAAGGGATCCTCTCCTATTCACTTGCCTCTTCGAGGGGGCATCCTCCTATTGAGCTACCGCTCCACAATACAATATTTCTCTTCATGTCTCATTACATTGCTTGAACCCCTTTATATAGTGCTACCATCACCTAAGAACATTCTAGAGGAGGAATCTTCTAGAAGTAGAACCTTCTAAGAAGTCCTCTTACATTTATTATATCTAATTACCCATTTATTATATCTAACTACCATAGTGGGCTTTATTTAATAATATAGTGGACCTAGTCCACCTTACATTGAATAACCTCCACTATTATCACCATGGGCCCTCTGGGCCCCCCACTACCTCTCTAGCTACCTTACAACCCTCCTCATTGGAGACTGCAAAGTTGGAGGATGAACCATCCAAACTTTGCAGATTGGCATATGCAAAAGAGGCTTGGCTTCAGTGAGTCCAAGAAGAAAAGGAACATGCCACAAAAGTCCTAAAGAAAGAGAAAGAAGAAATTTTGGAGCAAATATGAGTTGTGCAGTACTGTGTGACCGATTATGAAAATGAGAAAGATGAGTTATGGGCGATGCTCGAGGAAGACAAGGCGAAGATACAAAGGGAAAAGGACCATATAATCGTAGGGAATACTGTAGTCAAGGAAGTAGTGATTAGAACACTTCGCTCTATGCCAGGATTGGCACAGGAGGAACATGAGGCAGTTGAGGTCCAAGTGATGAAGCTTGCTGAGGCCATTCAATAGCTTCAAGAAAGGGTAACGGAGTTGGAGCTTCAAGCAGTACCAAGCACTCCACAGGAAGTGCACGATCAAAGGGAAGAAGCCACATAGAGCATAGTGGAAAGAATCAAAATCCTCACATCAGAATGCAAACAACTAAGTAGTAGAAGCACGCAAACTTATGAACGCCTCACAAAAGATCCAGAGCTTTGAAAGTTGGACGCACAGCTACATGAGGTGTAGCAGCAGGCACTGACAGTTCAAGCGCAGATGAAGTCTCAAACTGCAATTGAGAGAATGAAGAGATCAAAATAACAACATGCGGTCCAACAATAGATTACTGCCATCCAGGACAAATTAATGGAAGTTACACAGAGGCTACAACATATGCAGGACGAATCCTGCACGGTGTTTGAAGAGATCAAAGGACAAGGATCACAGCTAGACCAAGTGGTTGCGACAGTGGAAGAGTGCTTGGAAGGGCCTTTTACCAAGAAATTACTCCAAGAGCTCACTGAGCAAGAGGCTCAGGTGAAGCAGTAGGTTGAGGCCTTCGAAGTAGTGTTTCCCAGATATGAGTGACTCGGGACGAGTCACAGGTGAGTGTTGGGAGCCTGTTGGTCCTTGACCAAGTTTTGAGGAAACATTGGTTGGGTTTGACCTCTTCTCAGACATTGACAGGCTGGACGAAGATGGAATGCTCAAGTGGAGTTGAGATCGCAGGATCTCACTTATTTTGTGGACCCAACAAGGGGTTCATTAGGGTTTTTGTATTAGGGTTTTGGGATGTCGGAACATGGGTTTACCCATGATTAGGATTGGTTGTAATGGATGTAAAATTATATATATGAAGGAATGTAATGTAGAGGAAGAAAAGTGTGCTTAGTGCAAGCAAAGTAGTATCTAGCTAAGTCCAATAGGCAAGTAGTTCTGAGTTTCTTTGTGCAACAGACCATGTATGTCAGGCTTTGTGCCTCATAAAGGAGTTCGCTCTGTGCCTTGACCTTATTTTGGGAAGGTGGATCTGGTGCAAAATGCATAGATCACCTATCTAGTGTGAAGCTTGGCTTTGTGGCTTAGTGCACAGGAGCAAAGGAATGTAATAGATTAAATCCTAATAAATAAGAAGAAGCAGTTGGTGGATGTATCCCCACACTGGGGTGAACCACGTATATTATGTGTTGATGGTTTGCATTGTGCTATGATATTTATGCTGTAGATATTCTTAGAGCATTGATTATTATGAATGATATATAGATCTATGAATGTTTAATGCTTTATCTATGTTGAATGTGTTGGATCTAACTTCTGATGCTAAGTGTGATGTATATTTTTCTATTGTTATTGCGTTGATCTGTACTTAGGGTTTGATCTGGGATGTGGATAAAGATAATGAATTAATGTGTGTTGTCTCTAAGTACTCTGCAAAGTGTTGTAATCATATATCTATGTCCCATCTTGGTTACAAACACTTGAGTCATGTAACCCCCCCTGCCTCTACCTCGGGTGAGACGTTACCTGCTTCGCAAGTTTTTCCGAAAGGTTTGGTAGTTAGGGTTTTTCTAGTGTGTTGTTGAAGCATTGAACCCTGGGTCTACCCCTATGCCAACATATGTTCTAACATGAATCCATTTTCAAAATTTGAGCCATATTTCCAACAATTTCCATCTTAAAGAATAATTCCCCAACTATTATCCATGAGGTATTTTGTCAAACACTTGACAAGGAAATTGCAATTTTTTGAGATACAAATCACTTCTATCCCATACGACCTCATTAGTGCAAGTAGTATCTCTAATACCATATCATAAGATACCCAATACTCTATGTGTACTTTGACGATACGGGGTACTTCTTGAAACCACCAATTTCACACCAAATATTTTCTTCGATATATTCCTCAATGTCCTATTATTAGTATAATTAGTCATTCTCTCATAATGGCACCACAAATAATAATTGAAGGATTACACATGCAAACATGAATGAAAAAACGATAAAATAAAAAAAATCCATGACATAAACAAAATTAATTCAACAAATTTTACAAGTACATTCATGAACACTTATATATCTAGAAATTTTCTACCAACTAGAGAAGGACATTCCACCCAACCATAGGCTCTGTGTTGCACCAATTCTCTATCCAACAAGGCCATCATTGAATTGAGGCTATCAATCCATAAGGATGAACTTTTTTATGGTTAGATCTATATCTCTTATGTGAGGAAGTTAGAGAGGTAGTGGGGGCCCCGAAGGGCCCATAGTGATAATAGTAGAGACCATTCAATGTAAGGTGGACTAGGTCCGTTATAGTATTAAATAAGGTCCACTATGGTAGTTAGATATAATATATGTAAGAGGACTTCTTAGAAGGTTATGTTTCTATATAAGATTCCTCTTCTAGAATGTTCGTTGGTGGTTGGTAGCACTATATAAAGGGGCTCAAGAAATGTAGTGAGATATGAAGAGAAGTATTTTATTTGGAACATGTAGCCCATTAGGAGAGGATCCCTTCCATAATACGATCCATCGTATGGTGTTACCCTACCCTAAGGGTTTGATATAATAAAGAGTGATTTTTCTATATTCTTCCATATATATAATGTGTGGTGAAATATTGTATTCAAATAATTTTGGTACTTAAAAAATGGTATTAAAGCACTTTCCCCAACCAATGAAGGGAATAAAGTTTTGGTTCATTTTGCAGATTTTTTAAAAGGAAGAAAGGGGGAGGCACACTGTAGACTCAGTTATGAAATTTTTTGTTTAAAATTTGCAAAAAATAATTAGATAATTTATTTGCTCTAGGAAAAATTCCTAATTTCAAAAAACAATTGGTTGAAACAAAGTATGGGAAGTGAAGTTATCATCATTTTAATTTCGACAAATTTGCAGGATTTTTCTAGAAAAGCTGCCTGATTTGCATTGTAAATTAATTTTTTTAAAACCCTAGTTTTCTTTTTGGGTTATGGATAACAAACTATTTCTTTTTGGAAAAGATGATGGTCCTAGTATTGAAGAATTCCTAAAGGCCCACAAGTAAGAATAAATAAAATCTCCACTTCTCTTTCCACACAATATATATGGAACAATATATAAAATCCCACTCTTTATTATATCAAACCCTTAGGGTATTTAAGCAACATACAATGGATCCTATTATAAAATATATCATCTCCTATTCACTTGCCTCTTTGAGGGGGGAACCTCCTAGTGACCTACATTCTCCAAATACAATATTTGTCCTCATATCTCATTGCATTTCTTGAACCACTTTATATAGTGCTACCAACCACCTAAGAACATTCTAGAGGAGGAATCTTCTAGAAGTAGAACCTTCTAAGAATTCCTCTTACATTTATTATATTTAACTACCATAGTGAGCCTTATTTAATACTATAGTGGAGCTAGTCCACCTTACATTGACTAGTCTCTACTATTACCACTATGGGTCCTCCAAGCCCCCACTATCTCTCAACCTACCTAACATTCCATCCACCTTATGAAAATGTTTTCCTCGGTGCTTGTTATGAGGGTGTACAACCCTATACCAAGGTCCCAAGGATAAGTATGGACCATAGTGTTGAAGTAGACTAGAGAACCAAGGTCCCATGGAGATATGAAAGCCACCATGCTGAAGTAGTCCAGCCTCCATTGTAAACCGGGGTCCCATGTCCAAGTGCTCATGTGAAATCCACACGGAAGATATAAGAACCCAATAAAAAACTAAAAAATAGTGCTCCAGAGGTTGACACCTGTCATGTGGATCCAAATAAGAAGATCCATCCATATAGTGGGAAAGGATCGTAGTTGAATTTGTAAGGAATAATACCGCTATAGAATATGCAGGATGAAAACTGGTAATCATAATTGGCTCTTGACTTTCTACATTGATGTTCTCTATAGAACGTGGAGTAGAGTCATTAAATAAAATATGAAAGTGGTTTTCATCCCAAAAATGGCGATTATCCACATACCAATCATCACAATCAGCCTCAAAATCATACCAAGCATACAATTCTTGATTATATTCATCCTCAATGTCCACCATATATATCATGTATGATAGCCAAGGACGTTTGAATATTATGAAAATTGTCCCTCAGATCTTGTAGACCCTCTTGCAAATGGTTCTCAAGGGCTTCAAATATCCGTAGAACACCCATGAGGATTTCAAAGTCAATAACCATTGGAAAAAAAACATATAATATAACAAAATAAATATATTAAAATTATTTATCCAATGGCATTGATCTAGTAGCAATTTGATCAGCCTGCGAAAAGTTATGAACTCTCCAGTCTCGTCATCGTCACAAAACCCCCCAAAAATGGTTGATTTTAAATTAGTGATATCCTCACTTCCGAAAATCTAACTCAAATGATTTTTTTTTTGAATTTGGGTGAAATAATGAGAACTCATATCTTTAATTTGTTTGGGAAATTTTTTCACCAGGTGCTACGAAAATCAGAAAATCGTGTGGCCTTTCGTGAAAACCCTGAAAATTTTAAGATTTTAGATTGTCGATAAATTCACTTCTTGGACTCCGTTTCAGATGTTTTTTTTTTTTAAATTGGTTTATTTTTCCAAGGGGAAATATGATATACAACCATTTTCTACAAATATTTTACAAAAAATTATAGAAATTGTCAGGAATGTCACGGCCCTCGTTTTCTTCTCCAAAAAATATGCAAAAATAGAAAAAATGTTGCCCACGCTTCCTGCCAAGAAAGAGAGCTAATACCACTTGTTAAATACCAAAGTTATTTGAATACAATCACCACACAATATATATGGAACAATATAGAAAAATCCACTCTTCATTATATCAAACCCTTAGGGTAGGGAAACACCATACAATGGATCCTATTATGGAAGAGATTCTATCATGTTCACTTGTCTCTTCGAGAGGGATATTTACTAATGTGCTACACACACCAAATACAATAATTCTCTTAATATATCATTGAATTGCTTGAACCCATTTATATAGTGCTACCAACTAGCTAAGAAAATTCTAGAGAAGGAATCTTTTAGAAGAAGAACCTTCTAAGAAGTTCTCTTACATTAATTATATCTAACTACCATAGTGGGAATTATTTAATATTTTAGTGAACTTAGTCCACCTTACATTGAATCACCTCTACTACTATCACTATGGTCCCTCCGCCCCCCCCCACTACCTCTCTACCTACCTAGCATTCCATCTTTCTTATGAAAGAGTTGTCCTCAATGCTTGTTATGAGGGTGTACAACACAATACTAGGGTCCCATGGATAAGTGTGGAATCCGTTATTTTTTCATCAAATATGAAACAGATTGTTCATTTGAGTCAATGAACTCCTTATCTTATTTATTATTTCCTTCTTTTGGATTTGCTTCATCTCCTTCTGTAGATTCAACCTCTTATTCAACTTTAGATTCGGAAAATAACTTCTTTTCTAGCCTCCATGGGCACTTCTTTCTTACTAAGAGACACATCCTACAATGTGATTTTCGTTTTCTTGTAACACGACTTCAAAAACTTCTTTTTCACATTAATATTAATGGTACCCACTGATATATCTAAAGATATCCTAAAACAATATCCACATTATCCATATCCATAGAATAAAAATATGAATGCAACATATTTTAATCCATGGTAATATTCAAATCTTTAATCACTGAAATATTTCTACCCTCAATCTCTTTTCTTTGAATATTCTTTGTAGGAAGTTGTGATCTATTAACCAACTGAACATTCATAAATTATGCATGCAACTAGGGTTAATAGAAATAATGATATTTTTCTTTATGAATACATCCATGAAATTGTACTATAGATTTTCCACATGAAAATAAACCCTTGATTCTCTTTGTATCAGATTTTTCAACATTATAGCACCTATAAAAAAATAGATTTTCAAGTTCTTCATCAGAAATCCCCATCATATTGATCTGGTCCAATGATTGCCACCATGTGCTAGAAGATTCATCCTCTAGAATTTTGTTAGGTGGTTGGTAGAACTATATAAATGGGTTCAATAAATTCAATGAGATATTAAGAGAATTATTCTATTTGGAGCATGTAGCGCATTAGGAAATTTCCGCCTTGAAGAGAGAAGTGAACATGATAGAATTTCTTCCATAATAAGATCCATTGTATGGTGTTTACCTACCCTAAGGGTTTGATATAATGAAGAGTGGAGTTTTCTATATTGTGCCATATATATTATATGGTGACTGTATTCATATAAATTTGGTACATATAGTACTTTCCTTGGCAGGAAGCGTGGTCAATTTGTTTTCTATTTTTACATATTTTTTGGAGAAGAAAACGAGGGTCATGACATTCCTGAAAATTTATATAATTTTTTGTACAAAATTTGTAGAAAAGGGTTGTAGATCCTAGTTCCTCACAAAAATAAACCAATTAAAAAAAAAAAACATCTGAAACAGAGTCTGAGAAGTGAATTTATCGACATTCTAAAACCTAAATTTTTTTTAGGGTTTTCCATGGAAGGCCGCATGATTTTTCTTATTTCTGTAGCACCTAGTGCAAAATTTTCCCAAACAAATTACAGATATCATTTATTCTCATGATTCCACCTAAATTCAAAAAACAAATCGTCTAGATAAGTCTTTCAGAAGTGAGGATATCACTGATTTAAAATCAACCATTTTTGGGGGGTTTTCGTGACGATGATGGGACTGCAAAGTTCATAACTTTCCATAGGGTGATCAAATTTCTACCAAATCAGTGCCATTGGATAAAGAATTTTAATAGATTTTGTTTTTTATATTATATGTGTTTTTTCGAATGGATATTGACTCTCAAATCCTCATGGGTGTTCTACAGATGTTTGAAGCCCTCAAGAATCATCTGCAAGAGGGTCTACAAGATCTCAGGGACATTTGTCACAATTTTCAAAGGTCCTTGGCTATCGTACATGAGAGATATCTTATGGTGGACATCGAGGATGAATATAATCAAGAATTATATGCTTGGTATGACTTTGAGGCTGATTGTGATGATTGGTATAAGGATAGTCATCATTTTTGGGATGACAACCACTTTCATATTTTATTTAATGACTCTACTCCACGTTATATAGAGAAAATAAATGTAACAAATCAAGAGCCAATTATGATTACCAATATCCATCCTACATATTCTATAGTGGTATTATTCCTTCCAAATTCATATATGACCCTTTCCCACTATGTGGATGGATCTTCTTATTTTGATCCACACGATAGGTGTCAATATTTGGAGCATCATTTTTCATTTGTTTATTCGGTTATTATATCTTCCGCGAGGAGTTGACATGAACACTTGGACATGGGACCCCAATTTACAATGGAGGTTGGACTACTTCAACATGGTGGCTTTCATTTCTCCGTGGTACCCTGTTTCTCTAGTCTATTTCAACACTATGGTCCAAACTTATCCTTGGGACCTTGGTATATGGTTTTACACCCTCATAACAAGCATTGAGGACAAATCTTTAATAAGGGGGGTGGAATGTTAGGTAGGTATATAGGTAGTAGGGGGCCTGGAGGTACCATAGTTATGATATTAGAGACTAGTCAATGGAAGGTGGATTGTAACACCCCTGTTTCCCCTAGCTTGTAAGTAATCATAAAATAGGATTACCATGCTAAGGCATGTGGACAACGTAAATGTATTATTGTTAAACTACCCATAATTGACTATTGGGGGGTGAAGCCTTGAAGTACGAGCCATGATATCTCTAGAGGAAATAAATAAGTTAATAAATAATGGACCATTGGTTGAATCATCAACCACCCCCATGAATGGAAGCATGGTATAACTATAGGATGTCAGCTTGAAGTACCACAGAGACCTACAGACCTGAGCTTCCTTCTGACAGAAGGAACATGACAGGCCAGAAACCTTCCAGAGGTGGGAAGGTAACATACATACAGAGAAAACAAGAGAGGAGACACAGGACGAGGGCACAATATCATAAGGGAGATGTGTGAACCCAAAGGAAGTGTCCAAAACATGGCCTGAAGGACCTGAATGCAAGGTTGATGCTGAGGAAGAATCTAATAAACCTCGCAGGGTCCTTGTGACAAAGAGAGCTTCTCTGAGAGATGGCGTAAATTTCCTAGTGATATCATGGCTTGGCACGGGGGTATCCAAAGTGATAAGAATGAATGCCTCTGAGCCTATGGTTGGGTGGAAAGGCACACACCCATAACTAGTTGGTTGGATGCAACTTGTAATAGATAAGTATTCTCATATACTGTGAAATTAAGTTGTAATTATGTAATGAAATGGGATATATTGTGAATTACCTAGGGATGTGTATGTTATATTAATGGTTATACTATATCTCTTTATTCTTGTTTAAATTTTTTATTTAAGCAAGTATGGATTGGACATGTTTTGTATTTGTAAATTCTTGCACCCTGTGGTGGATTAAGCTAGATCCACGAACTATGAGTTCATCGACCTTAGGCACAGTTTCATGTACGACGTACACATGTCGACACTCCTAGTCATTCTGAGTACCTTGGAGGAAGGATTCTGTTAAAGCTGAGGAGAGATAGTGCATGCATGCACAGGCTCTCTGCGAGGCAGGCAAAGACTAAGAACCACTTAAGTTCTAGAGTTGCGGAATGAGTGTAAGTGGTGCACAGAAGGATTCTTCCAAGAATTAAATTCAAGAGAAAGAGAGAAAAGCTCTTAATCTTTTCAGAGCTCAAAAATATCAGGAAGAGTAGCAAGGCTAAAGTATCTAAAGGGAAGGTTCCCATGTTTGGAAGACAAACAGATGAAATTTTTTTGGAACAAGCCACAGTTTGTTGTGACCATTGGATATGGGAAAGAGAATGGGAGTTAACCCTTGGATTCATTCAGACTTCATGAGTTCGGTGAACTAAGAAATTTCATCATAAGGGAGGTAAAATCCCCAAATTCCAGAAGTTAACTCTGAGCCTTAGATCTGAGTATGCCCAGGAACTATCTCGACTGTTAGATCTAGGAGGTAGACGATAGTCAAGTCACCAGAACTACCCATGACTTAAGAATATACAACATAGATGGATGTGAGTCGTTTAATGGGAGGAGAGGCCATCCCAGTCGTCAGATCGACTAAAACACTCATTGGAGTTATCGAATCAAACACCAATCTCTTGATTTAATCGATGGTTGGGAATCATTGTAGAGTGCAAAGGTGAATTTAGCAGACCTTCTATTTCATGACCCACAATCAACCCACGTCATTGATATCATTGGGGATGGAATATCAATGACTAGGATTAGACTAGAGTCGAGCGAGCACTTCTTAGATTGTGGAGGTGCAACCCCACAATCACTGTGAACAGTCGATCTATGAATGGAGATTGAGGGTGGGGAATCATTGTGGAGTGCGAAGGTGAAAGTAGTGGACACGCTAGTTCGCGGTCCGAAATTCACTAACATCGTTGATCTCATCAGGCTGGAATATCAATGACTCTGATTAGACCAGGTTGGGAGAACACTTTCCAGATTGCGGAGGTTGATCTCTCTGATAAAGAGAATGCACGTTGGGGCCCCACAATTACTATGAAACTTCGATCACTACCGACCTTCGATCTGAGTTTGGCGAGATCCCTAAAATGTAAGGAGTGTCTAGGAAATTAAAATCCTCAAAGAGATCAAGTTTAGAAGAGATAACACTTTCAGGTGTGCAGATGAAGTCCAAGAGACAAACCCGTAGGAGGGGAAAGGGTCAAGGCCTTTGAACCCTTAGCAAATATTCTAAGTCAGAAGATATCATAAACTCAAGAGGATGAGGGACAGTGGTCATTGGATCACAACATAGAGGAACAATAGTTGCCTGATCGAAGAAAGGTTCCTAAGCCTTAGTGACTCCCACACGTAGAAGAGTGGACTTACCAAAGTATCGAAGTCCTGAAGTAGTTTTCCTCAAAGACTTTGATCTATCGACACATATCTCCTACTAGCCAACATAAAGGATCTACTTAGGCTCTTCAAATTTTGGGAGTTTC
The DNA here is from genome assembly GCA_009831015.1 of Picea engelmannii. Lineage (NCBI taxonomy): Eukaryota > Viridiplantae > Streptophyta > Pinopsida > Pinales > Pinaceae > Picea > Picea engelmannii. The sequence goes on from ML786120.1 coordinate 98,145, forward strand.
AAGCTTCTACAAACTTGTTTCCTTCTGAAGTGTGTTCATCCAAAGACTTTGATCTATCTACATATACCCCTCCTAGTGATCAATGACCAGGACCTACTTCGGGTCTTTACCTAGAGTCCACAGACTTATGCCACCTATCCTCTAGATCCAACGAATGACGTTTACTTCCCTCTCTAGATTTCAAGAGTCTCAAGTATCAATTGAAACCTCTCGAAGTGATTATTCGAATATTACAATCTACTGACATGTGTCTCCTGGCGTGGAATGGTCAGGATATCCTTTTCCTGACACTGAATGGTCCCAAACTACTTTGGGACTTCGAGACTTTGGTAAGTCCACTCTCTTGTGTGTACGAAGCACTAAGGCTCGAGAAACTTGCTTCGGTCAAGTGGCTATTGGTCCTCTACACTATGATCCAATGGCCACTTCTGCTGCTCCTCCTGAGATTATGATCTCTTCTGACTTATAAGATTTGCTAAGGGTTCAAAGGCCTCGACCCTTTCCCCTCCTATGGTTCTGTCTCTTGGACTTGATCTACACGCTTGAAAGTGTTATCTCTTATGATATTGATCTCTTTGAGGATTTTGATTTCCCACACAGTCCTTGTGTTTCAGGGATCTCATCAAAATCATATCGAAGGTTGATGACGATTGATGATTCACAGTAATTGTGGGGCCCCAACATGCATGCTCTTTATTAGAGATCTCAACCTCTGCAATCTGGAAAGTGTTCACCCAACCTAGTATAGCCTGAGTCGTTGATATTCTAGCCTGACGAGATCAATGGCATTAGTGAATTGCAGGTTGCGAAATAGTGCGTCCGCTACTTTCACCTTCTCACTCTACAATGATTCCCTACCCTCGATCTCCATTCATAGATCGACAATTCACAGTTATTGCGGGGTCCCACCTCACAATATGAGAAGTTATCTCTCGACTCTAGTCTAATCCTAGTCGTTGATCTTCCATCCCCAATGAGATCAATGATGTGGGTTGATTGCGGGCCATGAACTAGAAGGTCTGCTAAATTCACCTTTGCACTCCACAAATATTCCCAACCGTCGATTAAATCGAGCGGCTGGTGTTTGATTCGGTAACTCCAATGAGTATTTGAGTCGATCTGACGACCAGGATGTCCTCTCCTCCCATTAAATGGCTTGCATCAATCTCCGCTGTCATATTCTTAAGTCATGGGTAGTTCTTGTGACTTGACTATCGTCTACCTCCTAGATCTCATGGTTAGGACGGTTCTCGAGCATCCTCATATCTAAGGCTCAGAGTTAATTTTAGGACTTCAGGACTTCAGGTATTTTACCTCCCTTACGATGAACTTGCTCAGTTCATCGAACTCGCAAAGTCCAAATGACTCCAAGTGCTAACTCCCATGCTCTTTCCCATATCCAACGGTCACAACAGACTGTGGCTTCTTTCGAATAGATTTCGTTCGTTCGCCTTCCAAACAAGGGAACCTTCCCTTTCGATACTTCAACCTCTCTAATCTTCCTGATATTTGTTAGCTCTGAAAGGCTTAAGGTATTTTCTCTCTTTCTCTTGAACTTAACGCTTGGAAGAATCCTTTTGCGCACCCCTTACGCTCATTCCTCAACTCTAGAACTTAAGTGGTTCTCGGTCTCTACCTACCTCGCAAAGAGCCTGTGCATGTGTGCACTATATCTCCTGATATTTAACAGACTCCCTCCTCCAAGGGATTCAAAATGACTAGGAGTGTCGACATGCATACATGAAACTGTGCCCAAGGTTGATGAACTCACAGTTCATGGATCTAACTTAAGCCACCACAGGGCACAAGCATTTATGAATACAAAACATGTCCAATCCATACTTTCTTTAATACACAATTTAAACAAGAATAAAGAGATATAGTATAACCATTAAGAAAACATACACATCCCTAGGTCATTCACAGTATATCCCATTTTATTACATAATTACAGCTTAATTTCACAGGGTATGAGAATACTTATCTATTACAAGTTCATTTAACCAACTGAATGTGGGTGTGCACCTTTCAACCCAACCATAGGCTCATAGGAATTCATTTTTATCACCCTGGCCACCCCTGTTCCAAGCCATGATATCACTAGGGAATTTATGCCATCTCTCAGAGAAACTCTCTCTATCACGATGACCCTGCGAGGTTTATCAGATGGTTCCACAACATCAAGCTCGCATTCAGGTCCTCCAGGCCGTGTTCTTGACACTTCCTTTGGGTTCACACATCTACCTTATGAGCTTGTGCTCCCATCCTATGTCTCCTCTCTTATTGTCTCTGTATGTATCTTAACTTCCCTCCTCTAGAAGGTTGCCAACCTGTCCTGTTCCTTCTATCAAAAGGAATCTCGGGTCTGCGGGTCTCTATGGTACTTCAAGATGAAATCCTATAGCTAGACCATGCTTCCATTCATGGGGGTGGTTGATGATTCAACCACTCATCCTTTCTTTATTAACTGATTTCTTTCCTCTAGAGATATCATGGCTCGTACTTATAGTCTTCACCCACCAACAATCAGTTATGGGTATTTTAACAATAGTACATTTACATTGTCCACATGCCTTAGGTAATCCTATTTTATGATTAATTACAAGCTGGGGAAACAAGGGTGTTACAATTCTCCCCCCCTTAAAGGAACAATGTCCTCAGTGTTCTTTCTCAAAAAACACCTATCATGCCTTTCTCATTTAGTTGTTTCAAAAATATTGATCCTTCTTCCTCAGTCATGTCCTTTTTTAGACCTTTAATCTTGGTCACCTGCTTTCAATAATTCTTGGACAACAAGCATGCTAATCATAGTCTTATGCGAAAAAATTGCATAAAAATTTCTAGGAAAAATTCATAATCTTAGCACAATAATTATCTACACAGCTTGTGGATTTGTATCCACATGGTTGTTTTGTTATCCAGGCTCATTGTTTTTCCTTGATATACCCATTGGGTGCATGATACCCATCAATAGTTTACAAGAAATATCAAGTTTTCTTCTTCCTTGTGGTCACTAACCCTCCAGGCCTAGGCTCATGCATCCCCTTCTTTTCTATACAGTCCCTCGAGTGATCCATATTGCCTTGCCAAGGTTTTTCTTGCAAAGGAAGAACTACCCATCGTGTGCATGATCCCAATAGTTTATAAGAACTATCATGGTCTCCTCTTCCTTGCATTCACTCACCCTCTAGGCCTAGGCTTAGGAATCCCCTTCTCTGCTAGACAGTCCCTCGGGTGATCCATATTGCCTTGCCAAGGTTTTCTAGCACAAAAATAATTCCAGAGACTCTATCAAGTCTTACAGTCGAGGCATCCTTTAGAATTTATCTGGTGAGGCATCCCTCCGGATTGTGTTACCTCAACACAACATATTCTAGGTGATCATAGCTTACCATGGGGTTCTCATGGCTCAGCAATTGCCATTTTTCATGTTTTTACATCTTGACAACCTTCCGTCTCAACTAAAGTTAGGGACAAAGGTTAATCTCCTTCTCCTAGCACTATAATAGATAGGGATGAAGTTTACTCTTCTTATCATGGATGTTGTGGGTGGGAAATCCCTCCTACGGAGTAGCACTAAGGGTTTTATAATGCATGCAAAAATGACCTAAAGATTCTTACTTTTTACCATCATCCCATGCATAAACCCCATTACTCATATGTAAATACAACGCTCAAGAGATTAAGTTGACGTACCTTATTTTTTCGTGTTTGATGTCAATCCCTTTTCGCGCTTGGTCATTCTTTGACTGCAAATCTCCTCCAAATGCTAACCTGCATTCACTAAAGAAAAACAAAGAACTCCACATGCATTTGACCTATGAACTAATGGGTTAGAGATTTAATCAATCATACAATCAATATTCCAATAATGACAATCTCATATGACAGGACGGGAAAAGCAATTATTTTATTAACTTCACAATGATACCTTACAATGATAAAGTTGGCTACTGCTCCTCGATCCTAGTCCTGGGCTCTTCTTCCACTGTCTTCCAACTGCTTTTCTCTATACTTCTCTTTTCAAAAGGATTGCTAAAGGTTGGGACAAAGGGAATGCTTAATCGGGTATAGTTTCTTTACTATGATTTTCCTCCTTTCAAATGAGACCCCTACCCCTTATTTTATAGGTTATAAGGAGATAGGTATTTGGTTGAATGATCGTCCATGCATGGCCGAAAGGTTTAGTTAACTTACCCAAAGCTTTGTGTTCCGTTAGCAACTTTCATTTTTCTTTGCTTTTGTAGGTACACGCAGGCTGTCTTGGGTCAGCTAGCGTGTACACACGTGTAGTAATGGAGCAGGGCACGTGGGCCTTTATAAAAGGGGTTTTTAAGAAGAGTTGTTCAACGGTGTTTTGGCAGAGAAGGAATCTGATATGGCCTGATTCCAGGTAAGCATGTCTGGTGAAAATTAGGGTTATAACACCTGCACCGTAATAGATAGGGATGAAGGTTACTCTCCTTCTCCTGACACTGTAATAGATAGGGGTGAAGGTTACTCTCCTTCTCTCGATACTGTAATATATAGGGATGAAGGTTACTCTCCTTCTCCCAATATCGTAATATATAGGGACGAAGGTTACTGTCATTCTCCCAGTACTGTAATAGATAGGGACGAAGGTTACTCTCCTTCTCCCGACAATTAATTCTTTACACAACCAAACAAACTATTAGTCTCTATTTCATGTGATCGGATTATACTCTTTCTCACAGTACTCCCTCGAACATGAGAGCTTAGTTTCTCATCTCTTCTCTCTTCACAGATCTTTCCCTTTTTTACCTCTATCATAGGTATATAGAAATTCATGAGACATCATAAATTTTAAATTAAAAAAAAAAATCCTGTAAATCTGTCACCCGTAGATTTCCAAATTCCACATTTTGTTCTCATATTTTTTTTGCACAAGAACCAGATTCATAATTATGGTATTTTCCTTCCCATAGCGGTTTGGCTCAGCAGACAATTGGTCTTCCTTATGGCTTACAACACTGCCATATTCAAGACTCCTTTGCTTCTTGCACTTTCAACATTCCTTGCAGTTTGGGTCAGTAGGCAGTTGGTCTTCCTTATGGGCTTACAATACTGCCATATCCAAGACCCATTTCTTCCTACAATTTCAACATTCCTCAGCCAAACAAATTATTAGTTTTCATGCACATTACCTCTTCAAAGTCAAGCATACTAACATTCCAATTCATTTTCATCTATACAAGGATACCAAGCAAAAGGATACATCATCCCTTACCTATGCATCATTTTAGCCTACCAAATTTTTCAAAATGTAGTTAAGATATCAATTGATTTTAATGAATGCGTCAACATTCATGGCCACATTCATACCCAATGCACCCTTGCATTGATTTTAAGTTTCTCGTACTTTTCAACAAGTACTTTTCCATGGTGTGTTGGATTTTATCCAAGCTTTCCACCATATGGATTATTTATTCCCATTCATTCTTGCAGCAGGACTATGCTTGTGGCTACAGGATGATCATGATCCCAATTTAGTACATATGAAACTACAAGTTTCACATGAATTCCTTTAAGCATTCCTCCTTCATTAATAACCAAGGTGCCAACACTCATGGCCACCCAAATTTGGTTTTCTCTAACACCTATACAATGTAAGTAGAAATTTTGGAAGGTCCTCCTCCCTCAATGGGAAATCCATTGTCTATCCTTTATAAAAACTTGCATTTCCTGGAAGCAATTCCATGGAACATGCTATCTATGAGAACTTTTGTTTCCATTCGTTCCTCGATTGGTCCATGTATTCATGACATATCAGTTCATGAATTCTTCCGAGGATTACAATCAGTCTTTACTACCAGAGGTTCACACCTCCATCATTCAGTTTCTCCTTCCTGAATCATACCCTACTTGGGTATCCAAGGTATACAACCTCCTTTCAACATTCCATACATAAAATTAAGACCGTAAAACATTTAAGAAGGGATTCTTACCCAATCCTTTCATACCTTGTGCCACATAGGCATGAACATTTGTTTATACCAGTTTTGGCTATCAACACCCCCTCTGATATTATCCCATCAGTGGTGGTCCATGGGGACTTTTAAATTCCCTTTAACAATATTTCAACAAGAACCTTCTCATATTCATCCTTTGATTGACGTTGTTCATTATTGGAAACTGTCTTTCTCAACAGTTCCAATCTATTTCTTTCTACACATGACATACGCCATAAACACGTTTGTTTTCATGTAAATTAAAAATGCAAGTACCATAACATTTAAATTAATAAAACATTTTCAGACATGTCCTAGCATATCTATATTCACTTCATCACATTATCCTTAATGTTTTCATGAGTGCAATACAAATAGTTCTCAATTGTTTCTACAATAATACAATCCTCATCACTATGGTGTCAAAACATTTACTTTCATCAATGTACTAGCTTTCTCATCCTAGAGAAAAAACATAATACAAAGCAATAAAATAATTGAGGGCTGTCCCCTTCTTCAAATTCTTTCTACATCATCTGGGACGTTTCAGTCTAGATGAGTTATTTCTAAGGCCTCACTGTGTTTTCTCTACTTTTGTAATTTACTCCCTGTTGGGATATTCCTATTCTTTTCCTTGAGCCTCCTTGGTTAGGCCCCAGCCTAACCCTTTTTGGAATACAACAACATGCTTTAATAGTAAACTTTTTTTTTTGTTCATAATGGATCATGAACCTGTGCATCCTGTACATTACCATTTAGTTATCAGAATGGTCAATATTCATTTATTAGTATTCTATTCATTACATGATGTTTTTCAAAATGTAATCCAGAATTCTAGTATATATGTATTCATATAAGCTTGTGGCTCACTACTTAATTCTCAGTAGTCATTAAGGTTGTGACTTTGTTTTCCTGACAGAGTCTTCACATAGTTCCTCCATAGGGAAATCCTTCAGCATGAAACTTCCTTATTGCATATCCATCACTATTTGTGATGGCCTCAGCCTTAAGTTAGCTTCAACAGTTTACCAAATATACCATAAGGAATATAAACATGCATCTTTGTCATGTACCCAAATTATGTATCCATACATATTCTGGTTTTGTTAACTTACATCATACATGTGCATCACTTGCACATTCAATATCATTCATACGTAACTGGTATTAATATCAGGCTTCATATTAGGAAGATCCACAATGGATTAACCCATGCACTCAAGCGTGATTAAACACAGATAAGTATTCATAATGCTAGCTTATTTCTTTCACTTTTTCCATGTCATTCACACACATGGACATATTTGGATTCTATATCCTTTTCCCAAGGATTTTCCAATCATCCTTATGATCATGTATACACATTCGTGTATAAGTAGGTGCATCTCTTGCACATTTTTACCTCATGCATTCACTTGATAGTTTAATTTCATCATTAGTGTCCTTTAGTTTGATATTTCAGTCACTTAAAGGACTAATCTCATAGTCATATCTCATATTGATGTTTCTTTTTATCAAGGCAATAACCAACCAGGGTCACTTTCCTCTTTATGCGAAAACATCTAGCAAGAAAACCTTCTTGCCTCAGCATCCATAGGGTTTTACCCATCTCACTTTTCTCTGGTCATGAGGAGTTATATACTCCGATTTCAATATAGAGTAGTAACTATAACTGCCAGGGATTCTACCTAATCCTATTAGATTCCTTTAAGCCCACAAAGGTATTAACCATTATATAATCTACCATCATCAGTGCATGAAGTTCCAACTGCCCATGCTTAGAAGCAATGTTATGAACACCAGGTCATTCGTCCTTTGAGCTTCAACTGTTCTTGAAAAAACCCTGCCACCTTTAGCTATCCACATTCAAGTCTTATTATAAATGTTAATTAGCATAGCCCTACTCCGGTAAGAGTAGTTATCACTTTGACAAAGGGATAAATAAATTATTTTGCTGAAATTCAACAAGAATTCCCAAAATCACACGTTCAATCTGCAGTCCTTATCCTCAATGAGTAAATGTAGATAAAAATACCTCCTTACGTGAATTGTACATGAGCCCAAGTAGGCCAAGTGTTGTAACCATGCTCTGATACCAATTTTTAATACACCAACGACGGGGCATAATTTTTTTTTCTTTTCTTAAAGGAAAGATTCTCCATTCATGGTTTCTAATTTGGAAAGTCAGGGAACCAGTTGGACCTCCCGGAAGGATATTTGATTCTGAAGTCAAATGACTTTCTGAGACCCTGATGGTCTTTCTCTGTAATTAATCTTGGACCCTTTCAACTTATGGGTGTAGGTCTAATGGTACCTGTGACGTTCCCTTCACACTAAGGGAATATCTGATTTTGGGCACTAGCCCCTTTTATGATAAGCCCCTCCTTGAGGTGACCTTGATTGATAAACTCATGTAAACAAACAATTGTGGGCATGAGTCTCTGGACAAATGCACTTCGGAAGGAAATGAGTGCGTATAATCTTGAAACTCCCGAAAGTCGAAGAGATGAAGTAGATCATGTCCGTCGGCTGGAAGGAGATACGTGTCGATATATCGAAGAATTTGGGGAAAAATACTTCGGAGGTTTCCAAGTGAGGAGTGAGACAAATTTCTGAAGCCCTGAAAACTGAACAATCAAAAGGCCGAAGAGAATATAGATCGTAGATCCAGAAGGATGTGTGGTGATAGATCATGAACTCCAGGTGGAAGCACTCCCGGAGAACGTGAATAATAAGAGCTTGAAATATTTGAAGCCCAAACAACCAAAGTAGTCGGGAATCATCAATCTACGAGAGGAAACATGTCATCAGATCACAAAATATGGATAAAACCATTTCGGGAGAAACAGAGAGTGAGGAAAACTGAGATCTGAGATCTTTAAAGGACAAAGTCTTGAAGGAGACAAGGGACATTTATTTAGAGAGGAAACACGTTAATAGATTGCGAGCTCCAGGTGAATCACACTGGGATTTTAGTTGAGAATTGAGATTCATGAACCCCAAAGACCCAAAGTGAATATGGATCGCCATATCTAGAGGGACGCATGGCAACGAGTCATGGATTCCGGAGGAATCCGTTCGAGAGTTTTCAATTGATATTTGAGACTCCCAAAGTCCAGAGAGACAGAGATCCAAAGTAAATCTCAACCGTCTGATCATCCAAAGTAGATATCAGTCGTCAGATCGTCTGAAGTAAATATAAAGCGTCAAATTGTCTGAGGTGAATCTGGACCGTCTGATCCAGAAGAGACGTGATGTAGATCGGTGGATTCCGGGTAAAGTTCCAAAGTAATTCATAGCCATCAGATCAAGAGGACAATCGTCATAAATCTGTATATTTTAGGTAAAGACCCGAAGCAAGCCTCAACCATCCAATTCAAGTGGACACGCAGTAGGAATCCACTTAATTCAAGGGGAAGTAAAGTTTGAGATTTGAGATCTCAGAAGTCTGGAGACCTGAAGGAAATCTCGACCATTGATTAAGAAAAGGGCTGCAAGACCGTTGATCTAGTTGAAAGGTCAAACCCCTGAAGCAGAGGTAGATCTGCTAATTGAGAAGGATAGGTGTTTGCAAATCGTCGACGTCGGAATATTAACGTACGAAAGAAAGGAAAGTTTGAAAATTGATAATTCCGAAGTTCAAAATTCTGAAACAAATAACAGTCGTTGATTTGAAAGAGGTCAGATCTAATCTATAACTTTGATAGGGATATATCTAAGTAGTCAGTTCAGAGGCACCATCAAGATCGTGAGATCGATTGTCCCATAGAATTGCAGGGATCAAAGATGGGTGAAATTTAAAAATTTGAAGCCGAGCCACAATCGAAGCCACGGTTTTGAAGAAAGGACACGTGGAGGCTCGAGGAAAATTGCAGGCCAACAGAGAGTTTGGTTTCGACCCACCTATGGTCGTGCCCGCAATTGTGTGTTTGGTGAGGTTATTGATCAAGGTCACCTCAAGGAGTGTCTTATCAGAAAAGGGGCTAGCGCTCAAACTCATAGATTCCCCAAGCATGAAGGGAAGGTCATGGGTACCATTAGACCTGCACCCAAAAGTCGAAAGGGTATGCATTTAATTACAGAGTGAGACCATCAGGGTCTTGGAGAGTCATTTGGATTCATAATCGAATATCCTTGACCGGGAGGTCGAACTGGTTCCCTGAATTTCCAAATTAGAAACCATGAATGGAGAATCTATCCTTTAAGAAAATAAATTTTTTTTATGCCCCATCGTGGGTGTGTTACATGGAATAGCTCTACTATAGTATTAAATAAGGCCCACTATGGTATTTATATATAATAAATGTAAGAATACTTCTTAGAAGGTTATGCTTCTAGAACATTCTGCCTCTAGAATGTTCATAAGTGGTTGGTAACAGTAAATAAAGGGGTTCAATAAATGTAATTAGATATGAGGAGAAATATTATATTTGGAGAATGTAGCTCATTAGGAGGTTTCCCCCTCGAAGAAGCAAGTTAATAGGAGACAATCCATTTTAGAATAGGATCCATTGTATGTAGTTGACATACCCTAAGGGTTTGATATAATAAAGAGTGTATTTTTCTATATTGTTCCATATATATTGTGTGGTGATTGTATTCAAATAACTTTGGTATTTAACATCTTATCACAACCCAATTCCTAGGTTCCTATTTAATATTTACATATATTGCAGTCCCAATACACAACCATATTTCCCAATCAACCTATACAGCCAAAGAAATTAAATCACCTTCTCTTCTTAATGGTGCCTCAAACTATCTTACTTACCTCCAGTACTCCAACATGGGATGGCCATGAAATCTCTATTAGGATTCTAAGGGTTATAAACTACAAATAGATTCCTCAATGAGAATGATTATCATTCCAGACAGTCACAGTTATTTCATAATTCATGGCTGTATATTTCCATCACCTTTTAATAGTATGTCTATGCTTGTTCTAGTTTAGGGAGTATCTCTCTCTAATTTTCTCAATAGGATGGCAATTTGCGTTGTCCCAAATTTGATAACTTGAGCTCCACCATTGAATTATAACTCGAATATAATTAAGGTTTGAATCATAGTGGTTGTTTCAATAGATTGGTCAATTGAACCCCTAATATGCCAAACCCTTAATAATGTTTTCTCTCTCTTGATTCAAACTGCACCCAAAATAATTTGAACTCTCTCTCCCCCACATGGTAAAAAATGACATGTAAAATTGCATGTAAGTACACTTTTTTCCTCTCTTATCACTAATCCAAAGGATTAAGGAATACTAACTAGGTTTTTTTAAGGACAAAGGCTTATCAATAAAATAATATTATCTTTATTTATCCCCCAAAGTAATTTTTTTCTCCTCTTCTAGGGTCATAGGCCCCTATTTGTTTTTCTTTCTCTTCTACATTCCATGAAAATTTTTTTATTATTATAACTCAATGTATAATATTAGATATTAGATCAATTGGATTTTATCCATTTACCATATACATACATGATACTAACCTAAGAATTAAAATTGGGATATTAGAACTTTACAATGAATGGATACTATAAGTACCTATTATTTCTCTGATGGGTCATTCAACTCCCCCATTACACCATAATTGAGAATTTAAACACTCCACCCCCCTTATAAAAGTGTTTCCTTCAACTCTTGTTCTGAGGAGATTGTTGGGGTCTAAAGGTGTCTAAAAACAACCTTAGTTTAACATTAATTTATGAACCCGAGGATTCATCTTTTATCTCAAGAATATCAACAAATTCTATGTAGATAGCTCGTAGAGGCTAAAATTGTGTAGTTAAAGAAAATCTGAGTTTATCAACAATCAAGTTCCTCAAACATTCATTAAATATTCTGGGATTTGAAATCTAATGTTGTGCAATGGAAAGGAACTAATTAATCTATTGAATTAATTTTAACTAAAAGCAGTAATTGAATCTAAATAAAGACTTGCAAAATTGACTATTATTATGAATCAAATTACTGGAAAGGAAAAACGAGAATTACTCTATCTATGGAAAGAAACAACGACTGTAATCTAATCGAAAGAGACAACAATTGTACTTCTATTGAAAGGAACAACAACTATATCTTAACGGAAAGGAACAACAAATGTAAACTAAGTGAAAGGAACAAAAAGTGTAAACTAAGTGAAAGGAACAACAAACGTAAACTAAGTGAAAGGAGCAACACATATGAACTTATGAGGAATTGTCACGCATCAAATCTCAGTAATAGAAATTGAAACAACAATCATTAATACTTGAAGTAAATGTCTATCTACTACATACAATCAACCTGAAATCGTTAACTCGCTTATGCATTCATCTTAATTACTGTAAAAGAGATTTGAATCACAAAACATAAATTGAACTGATACAATTACAGGTCGAATAATAGCTCCTTTAGACTAGGCCCTTGGTCTTTAGAAGCACTGCTATTCGAAACTCAATATGTAGAAATGGTAAAACCACTCGAAGATTTTATTAATTTCATAGCTGGTACAACATTTACAGAAACTGCTAACGTAGAGCAATTCTAAGTTATGAGTTGTTGGGTGAAATTCTTCTATATCTTTTCAGGATCTATTTACCCCTTATATATCACAATAATCTGGGTAAATTAAGCTATCTTGAGGATTGAGAGATCCTCATGATTTCTTTACTATTATAAAGTTACAATATAAGAAACTCAATCATCTTCAAAACTGCCTTGCGCCATAAAGTCTTCACCCTCCAATAGATTGCGCATCTTCAAGATTTCCTTTGCTATCTTGGGTTTGACAATATTTAACCAATTCCGTAATAAAACCAAACAATTCCAATCGTATTTTAGGATCTATGTAATCTAATTTCAACAATAACACTAAAGAGTATATTATTCATTTTCTATCCTATTTGCTCCTAAATAACCAAAAAGTCAATCAAGATGATATCATGAAATGTGGGAAAAAGGAAGATATTTATACCTTTTTCATAACCTAACATACCTCTCATCTTACCTTCTTTCATGTCCTCATGCAAGCTGAGATCTTACATGTAAAGCAGTAATGCTGTAAGGTGGAAAGTTTGGTTCACTAGGCCTCCTGAATCCATTGCTTCTTTTGAGTTCTCCAAAAGTAGCATCCTCCCTTTTCTTGTTAATTTGATAATATTTTTGGTAACTTTCTCGAGGAAACCAGATGATAGGGGGATTATATCTGCACCCAATCCAAGCATACCCTTCCTCTTGGAATAGTCTAGAATACCTTTCTATTCTGAAGGTAGCTACAAAGAGATTCATGTACCCAAAGGGTTCCCTACTCCTTACTTCACTGGAGGATGCATCCCATCTCATTTTAGAAGCAACAAGAGCTTCTTCCTTAAGTTATCTAAAGCATGCGATACCTAAACGTATAACTTATAGATGGATAGGGGATAAGGAATCTACAACCACCCCCTCTCTTCATAAAGGTTTTATGTCACATAATGGCTGGAAAGGACTTTGGAGGCTCTCCCCTGACCTAGAGATCTAGCCCAGATTCCCTCTTTAGGAAGGTTTTATGAGATTTACCCCATTTGACTTGGTCCTGAGTAAATGACAGAAATGCTTAAAAATGATTGTCACCTATGAATGGGCTAGGGTTATCTTCCCTTTCTTCTTCCAAAATGAAATTGTGAAAGTATAACTCACATATAAGGTATTGTACCTTTTCGTCTTGTTCTCTAAAACATGAAATAAACTCAGGTATAGTGGCAAATGAAATGGGTTTACCTACTTTGATGGCCTTCATTCTCAATAAAAGATATCGTTCCAGCAAAAATAAAGAGTAATTGGTGGTAGGGGCTCTGCAATTGATGGCATCAGAATAAACATCACAAATCTCCTTGATTTTCTCTAATGCTTTTTCCACTCAATTTTGTACCCTCTTCACCTTTTCTTGGGCTCTGGTGAGCTCAGCATACGTTTCACTCTCTGTTGCTGACATTGTCTTCAGTTGTTTAACAACCTTTTGATGTTCATCCCTAGTGACCATCTCATCTTGGTGTTGAGCCAATGATCATTGGGCTTGTCCCATATCTACCTTTAGCTTATCAATGGTGACACCCTGTGATTGAGATTGGGATGATTGGTATTATTCCATAGTGCCCATCTCCTCCCTGGATTGAGTTAATGCTTGTTGGGCTTGTGTTAGCTCTGCTTCCAGTCTGTCCATAATAGCACTCTATTTTTGGGACTGGAGTTCCTGATGCTCTGCATACTCGGTAATTCATTTCTGTTTTGAATCAGGGTTTGTTGAGACTGCATCAATTCTTCCTCCAATCTCCTGATGGTAGCATTCTTCTGAGAGAGTTGAGTTGTTTCCTCTAAGACTAGGGTATCTGGATGCACCTCAACATCAATTGTTTCTATAGCTGCCATATTTTCTTATGTTTCTAAAGGAATTTGATCCAGATTTTATGACAAGAACAAAATGAATACAGATTATTAATAGGTTCTTAAAAAAAAATAACAAAGATACAGTAAAACTGGTTTTCTATTCAATAACGAAATAAGATGAAACTGTAAAATGTAGTGGAAACAAGCTTGCTGGAATGGTGGCGTCTTATCTCTGAGAAGAGATGCGACGAAAGCATGCATTTGCAAGAAGAAAGTTATAATGAGGCTTTGAAGGCCTTTTTACAATAAGAAAGAATTCCAAAAACCCTAGGCATCCAAAAACCTAACTCTAGGAGATGAAGCGCCAAAAGTCATGTGGGCCCTGTTTGGGTAAGTTAGTACATCAACTTACTGGGGTCGTAGCTTTTGCATACGATCTCTGTTTTAGACGCGTGATAGCCCGTTGGAAAGGTATCATCGAGGAGATTCATTTTTGGGGATCATTCATGCCTTTAGATATAATTGAGGAGCTTGATCCCGAAAAACCTTCATTTAGTCCCTCAAAATGGCCCCAGAAGTTAAAACTGCTAAAAATAGTAAATTGCCAAAATTGTCAGAAAACTGTTTTGAGCTAGTTGGAAAAGGTGGGTGACCATTGATATCCATCTAGATCAATCCTCCCTCCTTAGGAAGAAATGGTATCCATTTCATTGAGGTCCCCCATCAGATGAGGAAATTTCTACTAAATTTGGCCCTGAGTGAGCCACTTGCCTTGGTGTAGGAGCTGCACTGCTTTGACAACTCGATAAAGTTGGATCCTTTGTTGTCGAGTGACCTTGATCTATCTATCCACAATCTGATCATTGGATTCCTATTGTATGTAGTCGGGGTTGAGCTCTATTGGTGTCAGTTGTTCTGCTACTTCTGAGGTGTCCAATAATGGTGAGAAATAAGGGTGAAGGAGATCCACATTGAACACTGGGTACAGACCAAGGAAAGGAGGAATGTTGAGCTCAAAATCATTATCCCCCATGGCCTTGGTAATAGTGTATGACCCATAACAGAGTGGGCAAAGCTTCTGATGGGGTCCTGTAAGGTGTTCTTTCTGTAAGTGCAACCAAACTTTGTTTCCCACCTGAAACTTATGTGGCACCCGATGTTGATCATGGTGTTGTTTGTACTTGTTATTGGAAATCTGTAGGATATCCTGAACCTGTTGGCGGATGTGTTGGATCCACTCAATGAACCAAGTGGCTTTGTTATCTTCAGTTGGAGCAGGATATGAGTTGGTCGAGATGAACGAAAGGGGAAGTGAAACATCTATGGGTCCCAATGGCTGGAATCCCAACCCCACTTGAAAGGGGATGTGGTTGGTTGAGCTATGCAGGGCTCAGTTGTAGCTATGTTATACATAGGGAAGGCTCGCATCCCATGTGTGAGGGTTCTTTGAATTATACATGTGAAGGATATGCAGAATCATTCGATTTACAACCTCAGTTTGGCCATCTGTTTGGGGGTGGAAGGCCGTGGATTTGGTGAGCTTGGTGTCCAACAGTGCCCAGAAATCAACTATCCCAATCTGAGACAATGGTTTGTGGGATTCCAAAATGTACCCAGACTCATTCAAAGAAGATATTGGAAATGGCCTCTGCTGTGATGCTCTTCTTGTCGGGAACCATAATCGCCATCTTAGAAAAGCGATCAACAACCACAAAAAAATAGTCATTTCCCCGCTTGGTGGACGAGACACCCGACATGTAGTCCATTGAGATGGATTCCCATGGCCTGTCAAGAGTAGGAAGAGGGGTGTACAGACCCTGTTTCTTAGTGGTCAGTTTGGAAATAGCATAGGCAGTGTAGGACCTAATATACTTGCTGACCTCTTATCGAAGTTTCGACCAGTAGAAATGTTTCTATAGCATCACCACTATCTTTTCAACATCGAAGTGTCCTGCCACCTGGCTATAGTGGGCTTCCTAGATCATATTCACTCGCTCACTTGATGGAACACAGATATGGCCCAGACGAAACAACAACCCATACTTAAGATGGAAATTATCGACAATTGCGTTTGCACCCAACATTTGGTAGGTGGTGGCGAAGTCAGGTTCTGTCTCATAGAGTTGGGGCTATCCAGATGTCTCATGGATGAAAGATTATAGCACCATGGTGAGTTTCATGACTGGGGGTCTACTGAGGCAATCAGTGATGCAATTGGTGCTTCCTATTTTATACTTGATGTTGAGGTGGAGTTGCTGCATGTGGACCACTTTTGATGGCGGTCATTCTGCAATTTTTCCTATGTCTGCATGAATTGCAGTGGCTTATGATCAGTGTGGATGACTGTCTCCTTCCCAAGAATGTAATGTCTCTATTGGAGGCAATCTTGCACATTTCTTTGTCATAATTAGGGTACTTATGGATAGTATATGACAGTGTCTCACTATGATAGGCCACGGGGTGGCCGTGCTGAGTGAGAATGGTACCCACAGCATAGTCTGAAGCATCTGTCTTGATCTCAAAAGGATGTTGTAGGTCTGGTAGTGAAAATACTGGGGCTGAGCACATTCAAAAAGGGCATGACCAACCATTCAGGAAGGCCTTCCTTTGACTTGAAGGTGGTCTTCCATACATCTGATCTTACTGAAGTATTTGGCCTCCGTGAGTTGATCAAGGAGGTCATTGATTTGGGGAATCAGGAAACGATTTCTGACTGTGATTTTATTCAGAGCTCGGTAATCAATACAGATTCGCTAGGTTCCATCTTTCTTCTATACTAGCATGATTGGGCTCCCACAAGGTGATGAGTTGGGGCGGATGTGCCCCTTGTGGATTAGTTCTTGGATCTCTCGTTTAATCTCCTCATTCTCTAACAAAGAGTGATGATAGATTGGCCCATTAGGTAGTGGTGCACCAGGGGTCAGATCGATGGGGTGCTTGACCTGGCAGTGCAGAGGTACCCCTGTAGGTGAGGAGAATATATCTGAGTATTCTTCCATGACCTTATCTACTTTCTTCTGCTGTGTGGAGAGGTCAGCCACAGAGACCCTGGATGTGGCTGTGATCTTTCGCTTATTCTGAAAGTGAATCACGAAGAAGAAAAACTTCCCCATCTGAAAGATGACCTTCCTACATTTCTTAGCAGAGATCAAGGAAATAACACTAGGTGGGACTACCTCGGGTATCCTGTACAATTTCTTGTTCAAAGTAATAATAACACTATGAGGCCTAGACTCATATACAGCATGGTGTTTCCATAAATAAGGTTATCCCAAAAGAACATCCCAAACTTCAAGAGGAGAAACATCACACAATACCTCATCTTTGAAGGGCTTGATGTTGTACGACAGTCGACACTGTTGGCTGACATGGAGATCGCTTCCTTGGCGGAGCCATCCAATGGTGTATGGTTGTGGGTGCGGAGTTGTTGGTAGGGCCAACCGCTTGATGACCTCTGCTAAGATGAGGTTCTTTTGGCTACCGCTATCAATGATGAAGTGAAGCAAGGTGCCTTTTACCCACATCTATGAATGGAAGAGGCACTCTCCTTCTTCTGGCTCGTCTGGTTCACTAGGCTGGAGCTTGGTGGTAGTAATGGTGGCACTAGATTCCATGTCAATGATCTGTCTTTCCCTTTCTGGTTCTGTCTTAGAGTCAAAATCTGCATCTAATTTAGAGGATTTCACTTCGGCCACCAATGACTTCTTTGAGCAAGAGTCAACAGTTTTATGCCAAGGGCTCTTATGGAAGTTGCACCACTTCTCGGTGTCTTTCTTTGTATTTTCGGTGTCCTTCTTTGCTTGTGGCTTGGACTAGTTGTCCTGATACTATCCATCTTTGATCTATCCTTTGTTTGGTGGGTTGGGGCCACCCTTTCCTGGCTTTTGTTGTGAGGGGTTCCCAGGTTCAAATTGTCGCATCTTTTGTTTGAGCTTCTGCTCGATTTTGATGGCATATCAGTAGGATGCACCTAAGGATGAGATGTCCATAAATTACATTTCGGTCTAGATGTATCTATATAGAGCATCGCCATACTTGAGCACCAGATGTCACTCCGAATATTTGATACCCAACTTGATGCGCAAGGTATGCAAGATATTTGTGAAATCTGGCACTGCTTGGTCTCTTTCTTGCCGTAGTGTGGTCCATTTGGTATACAGGTCGTCATAACTTCCGACAGGGTAGTATTGTTCCTTAATAGAATCCCTGAAGGATTCCCAGGTGTCCATGACTGAAAATAATGAGGATTTCTCTATTTCCTTTTGCTCACAGAAATTTTCCCACCAATCTTTGACATGGGGAATGACTTTGAGGAGCACAAAAGTAATCTTTTCTCTATTCAAAAAGTTATGGACAGAAAAATACCCTTCTAGTAGATTCAACAACTTTTCTACAACATCTGTGTCTATATTACCTTCAAATATAGGAATATTGAAGTTTATTTGTACCTTGAAGGGGGCAGTGCCTTCGTTTGAAGAAGATGCGTCGCCTGTTGGTAGTCGTCGAAGGATTTGAGCGAAACTATCCATTATCTCATTCCTATGTTGCGTGAGGGATTCCTCAATCAACAGTTTGAAAGGATCTCTTGTCCCATCATATTTATTTTCTCCTACCATGGGAGGTTGCTTGGGCATGTGAGAGCTTTTTTCCTCAAGAGAAACAAGCTCGAGACCCAACTCTTTGTACTCCGACCTCGTTGGGGACATGCATTAAGACGACAAGGAGAAGATCGCTCTGATACCACTGATCTAGATTTTATGAGTAGAATGAAATGAATACATATTATTAATAGGTGCTTAACAAAAAATAACAGAGATACAGTAAAACTGGTTTTCTATTCAATAACGAAATAAGCTAAAACTATAAAATGCAGCAAAAACAAGCTTGCTAGAATGGTGGCGGCTTATCTCTGAGAAGAGATGTGACGGCAGGGAGAATTCACAAGAAGAAAGTTATAATGAGGCTTTGAAGGCCTTTTTACAATAGGAAATAATTTCAAAAATCCTAGACATCCAAAAACCTAACCCTAGGAGATGAAGTGTCAAAAGTCATGTGGGCCCCGTTTGGGTAAGTTAGTACATCAACTTCCTAGGGTTGTAACTTTTGCATACGATATCCGTTTTAGGTGTGTGATAGCCCGTTGGAAAGGTATAATTGAGGAGATTCATTTTGGTGGATAAATTGTTCATTTGGAAATAATTTAGGAGATCGATCCCGAAAAACCTTCATTTAGGCCCTCAAAATGGCCCCAAAAGTTAAAACTGCTAAAAATAGTAAATTGCCAAAATTGTCAGAAAACTGTTTTGAGCCAGTTGGAAAAGGTGGGTGGCCACTGATATCCATCTGGATCATAATTACTTCCTCATTCTGAGCTACTATTTCTTCTACTACTATTTCTTCAGGGTCTGTCTATATCCCTACAGAATTTGTACTGACTGCTTCTTTAGGAAGAGGGTTTCTTCCTTGCACTCTAGTCCTTTTGTTTTTCTTTCTTCTATGGGCCTTGTCTTCTTGTTCTAGCTTATTCCTCATTTCTTTGATAATTTCCTTGATTTTACCCACCTTTTTCTTTAATACTTCAACATTCTTAGCCTTTTTCTTCAACAATTTGTTTTCTTTTTTTAACTTTCTAATTTTCTTATGGATCTTGGTTGATTTCTGTTTATGAGAGGTCTCAAGGTCTTCTTCATTCTGGACAGCAGATGGTTGTTCCTCTGTTCCTTCCAAATGTTCTATATTTCCAAGAGGGCTTCTCATTTCAAAATGAGGTTCTCCCTATGATGTGTCCTCTAGAAAAGACATGTCAATATCAAGAAAATCTTCAGCTAGTTTTGAAGAGGAGGCTTGTTCTAGGCATTTTTTTGGATTATTTGTGCCTCTGTCAATTGAGGTTCCTAAGCTCCCCAAAACTTGAGATATTTATACCTCATATCTCTTCAAAAATTGTTCTATTAGATGCTCTAATGTTAGTTGGTTGTCTTCCTGATCATTCCTTTGTGAGGTTTGTTCTGCTTGCCCAATTTCTTGAACATTCTCCTGTGGAGACTATTCTGTAGAATTCTAAAGTTCTTCAGGCTGTTTTTTTGTACCCTGAATTGCTTTAGTTGTTTCCTGAATTCGTATGTTTCTCCTCCTTGTCTTAATGATGGCTTTAGGGGCAGTTGTTTCTCTCTTCCTCTTTTTCATTAATGCTTGTGTTTGTGAGGTATGGGCCTCTGTGATTTGGGTAGGGTATGCCTCAACTTCGGTTTGAGGAGATGGAATTTCTCTTTGGGTGGTAGTCTCCTCTACCTGTCTATATTCAATTTCCTGTGGTGGGTCTTCATGGCATAATTCAGGCTGCTCCAGTTGTGGAGGTCTATTGGATGCAATAAGAATATCCCAGGTCAATTGAGTTTGAATTAGTTCTTTATTTGTTATCAGTTTAACTAATATATGGTGGTTGATAACAGTAACAAGATCCTTGGACTTTTGTGTTCTTAAGGAAACCTCATGTAATATGGCATTCATAAAGAAAGGTAGATTAAGTACTAATCGTTGTTTTAAGGCTGCCAACAATTTGAGGCGGCGAGGTCAATTTACATCATATCATCCATCACAAGTGATGTACCACTGAATTACCACTGCTAGTTACTCCCATGGTTCTCTGATGGTACTGGGATTAAGTCCCTTTCCCTTCTTATCCAATTCTTCCCCAGGGTCTGTGAAAGTTTCCACAACTTCCTTCAGTGCTATGTATCTTCCTATCCACTGAATCCCCATGTTAGGGAGGCATGTGACCTCTGCTAATATTTTCGGGGTGACTGAGATTTGTATGCCTCACACCATAGAGATTTATCCCTGCAGATTCTGAAATAATTAAAGTGTGACATTCGTGTCATATCCTTGCAAACAGTTGAAGTACTCCGTCCACCCCAGATGGTGTAGTATTTCTCTTTCCTACTCTGTAAGCTGTAGTAAAGTTGGCTCCCTGCACACACTTCTACCACCCATTTTTGTGATAAAATGTGGACGACTATTGTTCCTGGTAGCAAACTTGGTTAGACCATCTTGGAGGAAAAATTACCCAAAATAGCAAATATCAGAGAACAACAAGTGTTTAAAAATGTGGGTATTTATTACAATCATTACTATCTTATCGAGAAGTGTGCTGAGCATCCACTCCCCTCATTAATATAAAGGTCGACCTCGACCTTCAGCGTAGGGGAAAGTAATGAGTGTAGGTATTGATGGTGAGGGGTAATGATTATACTACCGCCACCAATGGGGATCAATGATTAATTTTCAAACAACATATTTTAACAATAACCATTAAACATTAGTCCTCTTTCGTGGAATTGAAATATACCTATACTCAAAAGAATTCTTTAAGGATACATACAACAAATAAATTAAATCTATTCATTTAAATAATATCCCACATATCATAATTTTCTTACTTTTCCATTGTATTGAATACAACCGAAATGATAGCCTCATTATTGAGTGAAGGAAATCTAGAGACACGCAAAAAATTGGCGTTTAAGGTAAACTTCCATACCACAGGTAGAGCCACTACTGCCAGTAGGCGTCCATAGCCTCAACAGGGTTTCCTTTTAACCCTTAGATGAGCCTGTTGTTAGAATATAGAATATGGTGTGCTCGCTTTACCATTGACGATACCCTCGTCACCCAACCACAGGCCGAAGCCTCCCTCCGAGCACCTTAAACTTGGCTGAGAATTCTTCTGAAAGAAAACCCTAGGCTAGATAGCCAAACAAAGGGCAACGCATCTCTCCCCAAGGATAGCGCAACAAAAAAGACTGATCAGATAGTCCCAAACCCTAGCCATAAGATATTCAAGCCAATACTGAGAACTAGCTAATGCTGCAGCTGCACCTGCAACCCTCCTCCAAACCTGTGCACCAAACTGCAACTGGAGTGTGCACCAATTGGGAAACTGCTGTGTAGAACTGGCTCTGTCTGCAACTTCTGAGATGCTACAAATGAGAACTGGCACCCTTTATTTATAGTAATCCTCCCAGTTGCTGGGACCAACTTCTCCTTCTAGGTATGTGTCTATTCAGTATATTATTATTAATTCTAGATGACTTCTTCTCTTGGAGGCTAATAGCCTAATATAAGTTATCTTCTTGAGCCGACAAGGCTTCTAGGGTTATTAGCCAACTCATTAGGGTTTCTCTTGCTTCCTGGAGTCTTCTATTCTCGTTAGGTTCATACGTGGGGGTAAATACCTCCCGTAACTACCATAATATTAACACTCCCTCCTAGCTAGAGAGGTATTTACAGGTAATGGACTTGAGCACAAAATATACCATTTACCCGGTAGCATCAATATAGTCATGTAGACTATTTCATGACTAGATCATGAGCATCACCATCATCATTAGCTGCATCATCTCTCGAAACCATACTTCATCTGAGTAGTTAGATATGATGTTGGATAAGTCACTCTCACCATGGAGTGATACAAGAGGAGTAAAAGGTTCCGAACTGTTTTTCGTCTGGAAAATCTTTGTTCATCATTCATCTGAATGATCATCATCTCCAATAATCTGCTGATAGTCTTCAAGGAAATTAGAACAAGAATAGAACACAACTGTGTCTATTCATAGTAGTACACAACTACAATCTAGTGGTTAAATACCACATTAAGTAACACACAAGTACTTGATCAACAACGTATAGTTGCGAACAGTGAAACATATTCACCACAATAGTCCTCATCTACTATCATATAGTCTTCATAACAAACATCTGAGAGCATCCTGCACAGAAGCAATGTTATGATAGAAACTGTATCATCTAGGCCAATCTTTCACTCACGTCTGTGAGATCTAAAAGAATGTCTACCACCACAGTAGTCTTCATCTACATAGAAACAATGTTATGATAAAAACTGAATCATCTGGGCCAATCTTTCACTCACATCTGTGAGATTTGAAAGAGTGTCTGCCCTCAGTATAGAATATCAACAATAATTATCTGGGCCAATCTTTCACTCACATTTGTGAGATCTGAAAGAATGTCTGCCCTCAATATAGAATATCAACAATGGGCTATCTACCCCATTCTTCTCAACCAAGGAAGAAGGATTATTTCTGATTTTTGAGCCTGGACCATTTCTCACCCTGGGCCATTCCTCCGACACTAAACAAAGTGTAACCTGGAGAGAATGAGTCT
>ML786120.1:122164-139535 GCA_009831015.1 Picea engelmannii
AAGATAAATGATATTTTCAATGCTCCCTCCTAACTGGAGAGTTATTTCAATCACAAAAATAAATGTTTGCGTACCTTCTTCTAGTTTGGAGAGTCTTCCCTTCTAGCTAAGAGAGTCATTTCCACGAGCTCTAGCTTGAGTATCTAGGTTCTTTCATCTTGAATAGAGGCTTTACCAAAATGTATGCTTATTTGATCATCTGTGGAGATATGTATTTCAGAAATCATTTTCTCCCTTCTGGACTTTATCATGGATAATGTAATGCTTGTATTGTAGTTTGGAACACTGTGAAGGCTTCATGTATATCTGAATAGTAGAGTATATCATAGTTGGAGAACTGGAACATATTCATGTGGTACTTCTTCTGTCATCATGAGATCTGATATTCTGAGTAGTCATCTTGATGTTATAGGAAATCTTCACCACACTTCTGTTGTGCACTGGAGGTTCTCTGCCAAGTTGTCTTCTTCTTATCTGCATACAGTCGTATCTTTCTGGTATGCCTCAAAGTTTTGAGATTTCTCTTCATATGTTCTTTATTCAATTTCTCTAGAGAACATTCTTTGCATTTGTCTGATGCATAATTCTGACTCATGGATGTTTGCGGATGATATAATGACTTATATAGAGATAAGTCTGGTGTAATGGAACAATCAATCATCATAGTCTCCTCCCTCCATATGATAGAACCTCTGGTTCTAGATCTCACAATGCTTTCATTCATAAGTCTTCCGTACATTGTTCTTCATCACGACTTTCAATTCTTCTGCTTGATTGCTTTTAGTGAGTTCATATCAGGCTGGTAATCTTGTGATTCTTGATACAATGACTGGTTGTTCTGGTTCTTCTTTTTCTTTCTTGGAATCTTTATGTTCTTCTTCATGTTTTTCTTTTACTTTTGGGTCCATGGACTTTCTTATAGATTCCATGCCCTAGAGATTACACTTCTACCTTTCATCATAGGATCACGAATCTAGATGGACAACCAGGAATGCTTTAATAATTCTCTTTGAAGAGGTCTTCTTCTGTGGTTGAGCTGAACAGGTGTTTTCTTTCATGACTGCTACCATGGATATATATATATTTCATCATCTTCAATGGATCATAGGATTAGCTCCCTCCTGATCCTTGCTTCATGTATAAGTGCATATAATCTACTCCCTTCGTCTGACTGAGTCCATGCTTCCGTCTTTGTCCTTATTGTCTTCTACAATATATAATAGAGTCCACGCTTCCGTATGCATCCTTATTGTGTTTTGAAATATATAATTGTATCTCTTGTCTAACAGTGTCCACGCTTCCGTCTTGTTGTATTCTATAGAATGTCATGAGTCTTTTTCCAATTCCTCCTAATGTCTAACTTCTAAGTCTCTTCATGATTGATATAGCTTATATTGCAGTAGCTTCCACATGATTTGCATTTCATCCTTTCATGTGTATTATCTAATGATATCCATTCTTATCTTGTTGTTCTTCCATAGGTATAGTTCTTCTTGGAACACATTATCTTCCAAGAGATAGATATACCAGATATGTACAAGGACGATGCAAGCAATATATGTACAAGAAATGAGAAGAGTGTTGTTTACCTTTGAGTAGAAGAAGTCTCCTCCATCCTGCTTAGTCTTCTTTGTAGGTTCCTTTTCTTCGAAAATCGATGCTTCGTGTTTCTCCTTCATTTTCTTTAGCTCAGGACACTGATTCCTGTAGTGACCGTACTTCTGACAGTTGAAGCACTGTATTTCTGAAATATATTTTCTTTGTTTTGGCTTCCTTATTGAATCGAGCTTTCTTTTGTCCTTGAAGTTCTTGAATCTTGATGTGAAGGCTTGATTATCGTGCTTCTTTTGAGGTTTCTCTTTTGCATTGATCCTTGATTCTTCTTGAGCACAACAAGTCTAAAGTTCTTCAAATGTCGAGTACTCCTTCCTTCTGTTCATGCTTGCGGCAAATGCATCCCATGTCTTGGGAAGACCATTGAGTACTATGTTCACCAATTCCTTTTCTGAAGTGATCTCTTCAATAGATTGTAGTTGATATATTAACTGGGAGATCCTTACAAAGTATGATGTTATGTTGTCGTCATCATTCATCTTCATGTCACAGAGCTCATTCTTCAAACTCATAACTTGTCCAATGTTTTTTACTGAGAAGAGATTTGTTAGGGCATCATACATCTTCTTCGATGACTCAAGATGGGATATGTAGGGTATCAAGTGGTCTTTTATCGAATCCACTATGATACTCATGGAATTGATGTCAATATCTTTGAACTTCTCCATAGCTGCAACGTTCTGCGGTTCCTTCTCTTCTCCTTCTTTAAACTCTGGCTTCACGATCTTTCCTTTCACAATATTCAACACTTTATTCTTGGCAAGGATGAGGTCAATCCTTGTCTTCCATGCTCTAAAGTTAGAAGCTCCATATAACTTGTTCTCAGACTTCATAGAGTTCATCATGGATTGCTTGACTTGGTCAAACCCTAGATTTGACCAGAAATCCAAACTTCACGTCTTGGTCTTCTGAGTGTACCAAGAGATGTGCTGGGCTAGGGTGCACTAATCTATCTGGAGATTAGGTCAATCTTGTGACTTAAGGTGCCTCGACAAGAGGTTTAGGGTTTCTACAACTGCTTCTACTGGTAACCCTAACTACAATGTTTTTGGAAGCTTCTCTTGCTAGTAACCCTAGCAGTAGTTCCTCAATGAGCTCAATGTCTAGTGGTTATGTTTCCTTCCAGCATTTTAGGCTGACTGAAGGGGTGTGGGCCCATAACCTGTTAGAATATAGAATATGGTGAGCTTGTTTTACCATTGACGATACCCTCTTCACCCAACCACAGGCCGAAGCCTCCCTCCGAGCACCTTAACCTTGACTGAGAATTCTTCTGGAAGAAAACTCTATGCTAGATAGCCAAACAAAGGGCAGCGCATCTCTCCCCAAGGATAGCACAACACAAAAGACTGATCAGATAGTCCCAAACCCTAGCCAAGAGATATTCAAGCCAATACTGAGAACTAGCTAATGTTGTAGCTGCACCTGCAACCCTCCTCCAAACCTGTGCACCAAACTGCAACTGCAGTGCGCACCAATTGGGAAACTACTGTGCAGAACTGGCTCTGTCTACAACTGCTGAGATGCTACAAATGAGAACTGGCACCCTGTATTTATAGTAATCCTCCCAGTTGCTGGGGCCGACTTCTCCTTCTGGGTAAGTGTCTGTTCAGTATATTATTATTAATTCTAGCCGACTTCTTCTCTTGGAGGCTAATAGCCTAATATAAATTATATTCTTGAGCCGACAAGGCTTCTAGGGTTATTAGCCAACTCATTAGGGTTTCTCTTGCTTCCCAGAGTCTTCTATTCTCGTCAGGTTCAGACTTGGGGGTAAATACCTCCCACAGCTACCATAATATTAACACTTGTATACTTGATAATTATTTGAATCATATTTTCCAAAAAGACCATTATCTTGGTTTGGTAGCCAGATGGTGATAATGCCACTCACTAGATTGTAACTTAGGTGAACAAGCTAGCTCGTGACGAGACCCCTTGTCCTTTGACGAGAAAATGTCAAAGGCCATTGCCTTGGTGTGGTAGCCATAATGGGAATGTCACTTATGTTATTATCCTATGATTGTGGTAGGTTGGCTCGTGATGAGACCCCTTATTCTTTGTGGAAATTGTTTTTTATTACTTATCGTTTTTTTTGTTTTTTTTTTAAGTTGTCCTTTTCCAAAAAAAACCATTATCCTGGTTTGGTATCCAGATGATGATAATGCCACTTACTAGAGTGTAACTTAATTGAAAAAGTCAGCTCTTGATGAGACCTCTTGTCCTTTGACAAAAGAAAATGTCAAAGGCCATTGCCCTGGTTTGGTAGCCATAGTGGGAATGTCACTTAGGTTAGTATCCTATGATCGTGGTAGGTTGGCTCGTGATGAGACCCCCTATTCTTTGTGGGAAAAGAAAGAGATTTTATTGCTCTTTTTTTTTTAGAGGTGTATGAAGGGAGGATCATCTAATCCTTAAGAGTAAGGGATGGCATAAAGAAGTGTAAGGATGTCAAGTAAATGTGTGCCTCACACTCCTTATTATAATATAAAGACGAGATATCATTTAAGTGAATTTGTATGTATAAGGGAAAATAAACGAATTATGGTGGTTATAGGTTATGAACAAGGTTTAAGATATTTCGAAGAAAGTAATCCAAAAAAAACAATTTGATAAGGTATGGGAGATAGTGCACAAAATAATGATAGATCGTTAGAAATAATGTTGGTGAAAGTTGTACCCCAAAGGAATGGTTTGGCGTTTTATCAGCAATGTAGGGAAGGAATGGCAAAATGAACAACAGGTGTGCAAAAGGAACAAGGAGTGCACAAAAGGAACGAGAATTGTTTCGTTCAAAGGAATACCAGGTGCACAAAAGGAATGGAAATTGTTTTGTTCAAAGGAACAACAAGCGTGAAAAAGGGAACATCAAGTGTTCAAAAGGAACAGGGGGTGCGCAAAAGGAATGCCAATTGTTCCGTTCAAAGGAACAACGGGCACAAAAAGGGAACAACAATTGTTCCGTTCAAAGGAACAACAATTGTTAAGTTTTTAACCATCTGAATAGGTAATTTTTTAGAAACCTGGAAATGTGTTTTGCTTCAATCCAAGGTTGATTAGTCATCAACTAAATTCATTTATGGGTTCGTTTATTTCAAAATTAAGTAGTGGATGGTTTTGTTAATGTTATGAGTTTCATTATAGTTGCCCAATTGTTCCTGTTGAACATGACACATTCATTTCTCTATGAAAGACAGGGTCTGGGTGATGAGATGAAGCAGGAGTTCGAAGAAGAAAAGAGTGCTAATTGAGTTCATTACAGTTATCCTCCCTAGTTCTTATTTTCTCAAGTGACTATAAAAAATAATAAAAAATAAATAAATAAATAAATTATATACAGTATGTATAGTGTCAACATAATTCAACATTTATGGAGTTGGGGTGGATGGATTACCTTCCCAGCCAGCCAAAAATTGAACGGTAGGGTCCTTACTTACTTCTTGGTAGGAAGATTCTTTTGAGGGCGGTTGATGATATAATCGTAGCTGATGTCCATTGACCCGAAATGGAGATCTGGACCCATCGATGTTGCTTAACATGATTGTGCCATTATCATGGACTTCATTGATTTCGTATGGTCCCAGCCACCATGTCTGTAATTTTCCCAGAAAATCCTGAAATCTGGAATCATAGAGGAGCACCCAATCACCTTTTTTAAATGTTTTTTTCTTGATATGCTTGTCGTGTCAGGTCATTCTCTATTGCTGAATAATGGTTGCGCACTCTACAATAGACAAACATGATTCATCTAATTTGTTGAGTTGTTGAAGTCATTGTTTATGTGCTTTTGTAAGATCCAGTCCGATTTCCTGGGCCATCCTTAGAGTCTTGATCTCAAACTTGATTGGGAAGATGGGTTCTTTTCCATAGACTAAGTGATAGGGAGAGTAGCTAGTGGTGTTACGCCATGTTGTACGATAATCCCATAAGGCATTTGGGAGCTTAGTAGCCCAATTCTATATATTTTTTGAGATGGTCTTTGTCAGGATTGCCTCTAGGACTTTATTGGTTCTTTCTACTTGCCCATTTTCTTGTGGGTGGTATGGAGAAGTAATTTTGTGTTTAATATGATAATTATCCAGGGTGGTGGTGATTCTATGAGCTGTAAATTATGACCCCCCATCAGCAATTACCTCTCTTGGTAGTCCATAGCATACCAATAATTTGAAAATAAATTTGATGACTACTTCTTTTGTTACATTTGGTAAGGCTTCTGCCTCTACCCATTTAGTCATGTAGTCCATTGCAACTATAATATAGACCTTCTAATTTGAATTTGGATTGAAGGGGAAAACGAATTCTAGTGCCCATCTCTCAAATGGTTCTGCAACTACTTGTGATTTCAATGACATTTCATCATCCTGACCTAGTTTTCCCATCTGTTGACAACTATCGTAGGCCTGGACATATTTCTTCACATCTTTGAATATTGAGGGCCAATAATAGCCCATCTGCAAAAAAAATTGTCTAGTCCTGCGGTCTGCAAAATACCCACCACAGGGCTCATCATGTTCAACCTTTAATATGTCGTATATTTCGTCATATCGTACGCATCTGCAGATCTAGAGTTCAGCTCCTATGTGGAAGAGATATCCGCTAATCCATGTGAATCGTGCGCTATGTTGGATGATTAGTTTTATTTCCCTTGATGATAGATGTGTCGGTAATCTTCCCGTCGCCAGATAATTTTCCACATCAGCGTACCAAGGTGCCTTCGTAGTAACGACAAACAGATGCTCGTCTAGAAACTGATCTTCAACTATTAAGGAGTCGTTTGTTTTGGGTATGAGGGATAGGAAGTCTACGACAAGATTTTCTCTCCCGTGTCGATCTTTGATGGTGATGTCAAATTCTTGCAATAGTAATAACCATCGAGTGACCCATCCATTAGTAATTGGTTTATTAGCTAGATATCTGATAGCAGAATGATCAGTATGCAGAATAACTGGATAGCCTTTTATATAATGACAAAATTTATTGATGGCATGTATAACAACTAATTTTTTTTTTTTTCTGTTACTATATAATTAAGTTCAGCTGGAGTAAGATTCTTGCTAATAAAATAAATGGCATAGGGCTTCTTGTCTTCTTCCTGTCTAAGGACAACGCCTATGGAAATATCTGATGCATAGGTGGATATGTGAAATGGTATTTTCCAATTTGGTCCCCTCAACACCGGTGTTGTCAAGATCAGATTCTTGAGTCCCACAAATTCCAAATCACACTTGTCAGAACACTGAAACTCTACATTACCAGTCAAAGAATGTAAAGGTGTAATAGTTCTTGCAAAATTTTCCATAAATCTACGATAGTATCCTGAAGCACCAAGGAAACTACGTACCTCGGTTTGTGTGTATGGTGTAGGTAGATTAAGGATTACCTCTATTTTTGCTGGATCTACTCTAATTCCATCTACAAAGATATAATTCCCTAGTACCACACCTTATGTCATCATCATGTGACACTTTTCATGGATTAAACATAACCTGGTCGCAATGCACCATTCTAGTACCTTCTCCAGATTATTCAGTACTTGATCTAAGTTGTCGCCATAAGAAGTGAAATCATCCATGTAGACTTCAAGTCCTTCACTAATCAGATCATTGAATATGCTTAGAATGGCCCTTTGAAAAGTGGTTGGAGAGTTACAAAGTCCAAAGGGAAATACTCTATATGCAAAAGTGCCCCAGGGGCATGTGAATGTAGTTTTATCTTGATATTCTAGGGCAATCTGAATTTGATTGTACCCACTAAAATCGTCTAAAAAAGAAAAGAATTTCTTCCCTGCTAAAGTATCCAGGACCTAATTGATGAAAGGAAAAGGGAAGTGGTCTTTTTTAGTGGCTTTGTTAAGTTCCCTGTAGTCAACATAGATTTGTCACTTCCCATTTTTATTTGGGACGATCACTAATGGGGAAACCCACCGACTATATGAGATGGGATATATAAAATCTACGTCCAACATCTTTTGCAATTATTCTTTAATGATATCCCTGAGATGGTGATTCAGTCTCCTCTGCAGTTGTCGGATAGGTTGAGCATATCTTTCAATGTAAATATGGTCTGTGTAGAGTTGTGGATCAATACCTTTCATATCAGAATATTCCCATGCAAAATCTTACTGGTATTTGGAGAGGACTTGAATTAGCTTTTGTTCCTATTGTTCATCTAAATTGGCATTGATGTTCAGAGACCTCCCTGGTGCAATCTTGATGGGTTTGCTGTTATGAATGGCTATAGTTGGAATTTGTTGTTCCATTAAATCTTCCAGTAGGTCTCCCTGTGCTTCACAGTCTAGAACAACTTGGAGAATTTGACAGGTTGGGTTGCTCACAGTGGCTGGACTATTGATAAACCAACTGATTACGTCATCCTCTAGCTGGTTTTTAAGTCTAAGGGATTCTTCCAGCATTATAGGGGCTCGTAAATCCTTCTCTGGGTATCGCGGTGGTGGCAATTGTGGATATATGAAAGTTGGACTTGTCTTAGTAGGAGGATATAAAATGATATTCTTTGTGATACCCCTCTAGTGATTTTCATATTACTTGTTCGACATCCTATGTATACATATGTTGTTGCAAGCCATGGCCTGCCTAGTATTAATGGATGCCCTTCAAGTCCACGTCTTGGGTTGATGATGAGGAAATCCACTCGATATTCCCAAGAGTCGACGAAGATGGCTATATCATGTAATGTGCCAACTGGTCGAACGACCGATCGATCCACCAACTACAACATGATTGCGGTGGGTTCAAAGGAGTCAAAACCCAGGGTACTGCAGGTTTCCATAGTCATGATGTTGATGGCTACTCCCAAATCAACTAGTGTATTTGGAAAAGAACATCCCTGGATCTTCATATTTGATTGGTTCTTGTCTACCTAAAATTAGATCAGACAAGGCTCCTACCATGTGGACTGTTGATGATGGATCTTTAATTTTTCTGACGAGATTTCTCCCACATAGCTCCTTGATTGTTTTTGCATAAATTGGGATGTCTTGAAGAGCTTGCAGGAGTGGAATCTTGATATATAAATTCTTGAGTTCCCCTACAATGTCGAAGTTGGGATATACGGTCATTTTTTCTATCATCAATCTTTCGGGGAATAGAGGGGAGGGCGTTGCATCCTTATCAGGATCTTGTGATTCGACTGTGTTCCCCCCCTACTCGATTTCTTCTTTTATTACCACAGCCGAGGGTGTTATTACTGGTTATTTTTCATTCTTCTGCTCTTGAAAGACGTTATTTTCTTCAGGAGAGATTATGTGCCCTGATCTCAGCCGTAGTTTGTTTCACCCTACCGAGATGGTCTCTCCTTCCCCATTCTCCATAATCTGGATGACCTGAGTAAGTCTGTTATTTGGATTTGGGTGAGGTTGGGCTGGTAATTGAGGGGGAAATTGTGATTGTGGTTTCTGGGGCAGTTGGAGTGGTGCTTTTAACGTAGGCTGAGTTTAAGGGGCCATCCCCATGGGTTGGTTGTTTATCCCCATGGGGCGGTGTCAATTCTAATTCCAATTTGGGTTTTGGGTAGTCATGTTGGGCCACTGTGAAGGGTATATGTTGTTATTTGAGTTTTTCCAAGATGAGGTGGGATATTGTGAGTTAGGACAAGTGGAAATTGTATTTGGTTGATTCTCCCAGGTAGGATTTGCAGCGGGCTAGTTTTTCCAAGTGGGATTTGCAGGTGGGTATTTTTGGGACTGCCAATTTTGATTAGTAAACAACTGACCCTACCATGTGCTACCGGGATCTTGTTGTTGATTATACTATCCAAAGAAGAAAGAGGAAGGGTCATGTAGTGTATTTGGATGCCGATTTTTCCATTGACTATGTTGCGCCATCATATATAATGGCTCTATTTCTTCTTCCTCTTCTCTAAAGATAGCTTTCAGTCTAGGGAGTGATGGGAATTTTTTTTTGTCGTGATCTTTGGTGCAGATAGCACAAACCCGAACCACATCCAAAGGGTAATCCCTTGGACCATGTTTTCTTCTGCATCTGTGGAAAAATATGGCCAACGTTTGTTATGCTTCTGTTTTTTTCTGTTTGGCCTACAATACATCTAATTGTGTAGTCAGAGTACTCAGAATATCTATTTTTAAGTTTTTTAAGAGATTACCAACTTCAGCTCGCGTAACACCCTCGCTGGTAGTATTGTTATTTTTGGTGAGGGGGATATGCATCTCTGATATGGTCTATGAACTTCCTCTTGAGCACATGATGCATAATAGGACGATGTCATCATAAGATTCTTGATAAATGTCACCCTTCCCCATTAAATTCAATGTTTCTACCCATTCATCTTTCATACCCTTAATCAAAGTTTCCTTAAGTATTTCACCTAGTAACGTACCATAGGGTGATCTTTGTAAATTATACTGAAATCTCTCAACATACTCTTCTAATGATTCATTTTCTTTTGCAGTCATTTGAAAGATTTCATCTTTTAAGTCTCTGGTTCTACAGTAATCCTGATATTTTGTCAAGAAGGCATGTTTCATCTCATCCCAAGAGTTTATAGTTCTGCCCCCTAATCCCATAAACCAGTGTAGAGCTTCTCCTTTCAAAGTGGAGGGGAACAATTTTAATTTTTGGGGTTTAGAGGTGTAATCATACCCTCTACATAAGACATCAAATTCAAATAAGAATGCGTCTGGGTCTTCTGAGATTAATCCATGAAAGGTTGACAAGTTTTGTAGGGGAATTGCCTTCATGGGGGCATTGGCAATTGGATCAACTATCGTATATTCCAATGTGGAAGTCTGTGGATGTTGTGGATTTGGTTGTTCCATTTGATCGAAAATATGCCAGAAATCTTCAGGGATTTCTTGATTCAGATATTTTATTCGATTGGGTTGGTTATCTGATCCTCTAGGGGATTTGATTGCACTCCCTCTATCTAGGATTTTGGGTATGCCTTCTTCATTCACATGAGATTTAGGATCAGGTGGTGGGTATTTCTTAGCTATCCCACTGGTTTCTCCTTCTCCTTCCTCCATATTACAAGAGTTTCCCTCTTCTAAAGGGTTGAGGGGTAGAAGATCTGTTCTCTGAAATCTTTTCTCAGTCCCTTCAGTTTTGCTATGAATCTCAGCGTGGGTTGTAGTTGGTGAAACTTCCACATGAGGGATTCGGGTAGATCCTTTTCTAGGTCCAACCAAATCTTGAGATTCTTCTTTTTAGATGATGTTCTCTATGAAGGGGCTTCTTCTAGGGAGCACCGAGCCCTGGGCTTTGGTAATTTTTGGTGGGGGTTTTGGATTTTCAAGATATTTCTTCTTAGTCATACACACTTCACACAAAAAAAGAAAATCAAGAAAGAAAAACACCTATGCAACCTTGTAATGTGTCAGTTGGAGGTAGGCATTGGCATAAGCATCTTACTTATTGCCTGTGTAGGTTCTTACCTTCCGTTTTCAATACCTCATCCTCTAGAGGCACAATATATGCTACCTTTGACGTTCTTCCCCGTCAACGATGCCAAAATGTTGGAGTCTAAAGGTGTCTAAAAAAACCCTTAGTTTAACATTAATTTATTAATCCGAGGATTCATCTTTTATCTCAAGAATATCAGCAAAGTCTACACAGATAGCTCGTAGAGGCTAAAATCATGCAGTTAAAGAAAATCTAAGTTTATCAACAATCAAGTTCCTCAAACATTCATTAAATATTATAGGATTTGAAATCTAATGCTTTGCAATGGAAAGGAACTAATTAATCTATTGAATTCATTTTAACTAAAAGTAGTAATTGAATCTAAATAAAGACTTGCAGAATTGACTATTATTATGAATCGAATTACTAGAAAGGAAAAAGTCGAATTACTCTATCTATGGAAAGAAACAACGACTGTAATCTAATCGAATGAGACAACAATTTTACTTCTATTGAAAGGAACAACAACTATATATTAACGAAAAGGAACAACAAATGTAAACTAAGTGAAAGGAACAACAAATGTAAACTAAGTGAAAGGAACAACAAATATAAACTAAGTGAAAGGAACAACGCATATGAACTTATGAGGAACTGTCACACATCAAATCTCAGTAATAGAAATTGAAACAACAATCATTAATACTTGAATTAAATGTCTATCTACTGCATACAATCAACATAAAATCGTTAACTCGCTTATGCATTCGTCTTAATTACTGTAAAAGAGATTTGAATCACAAAATAGAAATTGAACTGATACAATTACAGGTCGAACATTAGCTCCTTCATATTGGGCCCTTGGTCTTTAGAAGCACTGCAATTCGAAACTCAGTATGTAGAAATGGTAAAACCACTCAAATCTTTTATTGATTTCATAGCTGGTACAACATTTACAAAAACTGCTAACGTAGAGAAATTCTAAGTTCTAAGTTCTTGGGTGCAATTCTTCTATATCTTTTTAGGATCTATTTACCCCTTATACATCACAATAATCTGGGTAAATTAAGTTATCTCGAGGATCGATATATCCTCAAGATTGCTTTACTATTATAAAGTTACAATATAAGAAACTCAATCATCTTCAAAACTGCCTTGCACCATAAAGTCCTCACCCTCCAATAGCTTGCGCATCTTCAAGATTTCCTTTGCTATCTTGGGTTTGCCAATATTTAACCAATCCTGTAATAAAACCCAACAATTCCAATCATATTTTAGGATTTATGTAATTTAATTTCAACAATAATGCTAAATAGCTTATTATTCATTTTCTATCCTATTTGCTCCTAAATAATCGAAAAGTCAATCAAGATGATATCATGAAATGTGGGAAAAATGAAGATATTTATACGTTTTTCATAACCTAATAGATATATAACCATAACCAAGTGTCCCATGGATGAGTGTTGACCTTAATCCTAAAGTATGTCATGGAACTAGGGTCCGATGTACAAATGTTAGTCATCATGTCTAAGGAGTCCAATGGGCTCTACCATAATCTTGGGTCCCATGCACATGTGTTAATCACAGTGTTGAAGTAGTCCAGACAACTAGGTTCCCATGTACAAGGTATGGATATAATGTTGAAGTAGCCAATGTCCCATGTGTGATGCCAAATCGTAATATTGAAGTAATCCCAGGGGTTCATCCATAATCCTATGTTTGTTGTCCAAATTATCATGCTAACGCCCCTTCAAAGAAACCTAATTTTGATAGACGATTGAAAATGGTGCTCTCAAATACTACCATAGTCATGTGGATCCAAATATATATATATATATATATCCATCCATATCCAAAAAATCATCTACATAAAACACTACTAGTGGATAATAGAAAAAATGAAAACTAGTAGCCATAATAGGGTCCTAGCATCACACGACTATGTTCTCTACATAAGGTGGAGTCACCGAATAGAACCTAGAAGTTGTAGTTTTCTTGGAAATTATAAATATTTGTATATCAATCACCAAAGTATACTCTAACCTCTACTGGGCATATATGTTGTTGGTATACTCCCCTTGGCTGATAAAATACATCTCAACATTGATAATTATCCCATTCAATTCTTGATATCCTTTCTCCACAACTGCATACATATCTTGGAAGGTTCTTATCATAAGAATTAATTTCTCCCATCGAACATTCCACCATAATGAATTTTTTTAGTTTTGTTAGTGTTTGAAGGTGAAATTTCAAAGTGTTATAGTGCACTTGATATTGACTAGAAGTATAATATTTAATAGCATGATTCAAACCCTCAAAAATATTCTATCCAATGGAATTGGTCTGCACTTCACTTATTATTATTAAACCTTAAAATTGAGTCAAGACAAGTATATAGAAAAAATACATTCTTTATTAATATCAAAATACCCTTCAGTTAGGGAAACACCTTAAAATTGGTCCTTTTATGGAAGAAATTTACTCTTCTTCACTTGAATTTTAAGTTTGGGTAAACTCTCAATTAGTTAAACTCCAAATACAATATCCATCCACCCCTCATGAGAAGGACTCCATTCTTATTTATAAATAACAAGAGAACCCTAATCATAACAACGTCCTCACTACCTAGTGGGATTTCCTTAATGGGACCACATTATATTTAATCAATATTAAATGCTAGAGTGGACCTTATTTAATAATAACAAACATAGTGGACTTACTCCAATTTACAATGAATGGCCACCAAAAATATCTATTAAAACTCTATTGGGCCCTTTGGCCCCATCATTATATTCATAGGAAGTGTTACCACCTAAACTATCACTCTAGTGGAAATTCCAACCACAAGTGATACCTTGGATCAACAAAATCGAAACTACACCAATGTCACCTATGTACAATATCCCCTTCACTATAGGCTAGCTCCCAAAGGCCAAGGGGGGTATCCTTAAAAATCATATATTTTAATGTAAACCTATTTAGCAAATTATAACTATACAAGCTTATGATGTACTTCAATGAGTCCATAATATGTATGACAATAAAATGCACAAGGATTCCAATAAGTGAGTAAGTGCTTCAAAGATAAAAATCCAATAAGACTAACATAAACCACCAATTATCCATTTAAGTAAGAGGTTAAGGAGATAGTGGATGCATGTTAAATGTTTTATATGCAAGATGGACAATAAAAAAAAATCACACATTCATTTAAATGATTAGCATTCTACAAATGAAACCTTCAATAGTTTAATTAAGCACAAACCGTTTTCAAGCTACGTTAGGGAAAAAAGAGTGAAATTGTTTAGTGTAAATTAATGGTGAGATGTGTTATTCTGAGATTTAATCAATTATATGATACAAATAGGATTATATTCATGATTTCCACAACTTATAAATAGTTTTTTATGATCAATTAACACAAAAATTTAAGATTTGAAGGGAACAAAGAACCATGAACAAGAGAAATTATCTACTTGTAAGAAAGACCTCTTCAACAATTTCACTAGGTAAAGAGATAGTGATTGAAACAATAGCACAATGAGTGTTATGATAAAATTACAAGAATATATGACAATGAAATAATAAATAACTTCATAAAATGATGCTAAACCCCTGAGGGTATTTAATGTTAACATTTGTAATTCACCAATAAAAACTCCAAATTAAAGATAAGTGATTTAGAGTATTTTAGAGATCAATTTGACCTCTAGAAATGTAATATAAAACAATAACAATATTATATGATTTAAATATAATATATTTATAAGAAATAATAAACCTTTGAACACCAAACCCTAGCTTTAGGTTTCTCCAAACCGGATTTTGTTGTTATTATGATTATTCCACATTTCATAAAACCTTAAATCATCCTGCAAAATGTTTGATATAATATTGAAGCACAAATTTGTAGGGTTATTTTGTCTTTTTAGGGTTAGAGATATATAATTAATCACAAACCCTTGAAAAAATAAGTCTAGCAAATGAAGTAAACTCTTAATTTTTCACTAGACTAGGAAAGAAATATGAATTTATGATTTTTCTTTGTTTTTTCACATTAGATTTCTTTCTAAATAGACAAAAATAAATATTTTGTATTTTATGGTTTTATCATTTTTTGTTGGGAGAAGACAAGTTCCTTATTCCCATTAGGGATTATGGTGTCAAGAAGTATGCCACTAGAATTGGTCCTTATCTTAAGGATTATAGTTAAGAGATGAGAACCATATGAGAGAATAATATCGTATCTAATCAATATAAGGTCTTAATACAAATTCCCTACAATAAGGGGTTCCAAAAAGGAATAACCTTTACCAATAATATCAATTACAACTTGAATAAAATACTTAAAACACATGCCAAGGAACCAAAGTAAAAACAAATAAAGGAGTTAAGAACTTACTAAAATACTAATAGAAGAAGGAAGGAATGAAACTTAAAATGCCTTCTATCGAAATGGTATAGTTAGCCTTCATTAGATTGAACTTTGAAGCTTCCAGAAGTCTTGAACTATCAAAACAAATATTTAACTCACAAAGAATAGAGAAAGAAAGAGCCATCTCCTAGAATTCACACCAAAAACTACAATAGGTATACGGGTGAGTGCAAGATAATGATGGTCTCTCATGATGTGTTAGTGGGAATGCAAAACATGGAAAAAAAGAATCTGTTAACTTGGAGGGATTATTCAAAGTACTTTTACATTGAATTTGAATATGGTGTAAAATTATGAATCATAGGAAATTGAATACTTTCCAAATTTAGAACTTTTATTCATATATATTGTGAATAACTATGTGAAATTTGTTTTTTTCTAATAGTGGTATGTTATTTTTCTAGAAAAATATAAGGTGTATGTTTTTGTTCGTGCAAGTGTTGAGTAACGTAATGATGGAATTTCATTCCAAATTTTTGTATCATTGTAGAGAACCCATTTTTCTAGTGGAGTCTACTTTTTGAAAATTTATAATGTTAATTTTATATATTTTTTAAATTATGAAAGTTAATATATCCTTGAAATTACAACGCCATTTGTTCGTGCAAGATAAGAGGAACTTTACATAATAAAAATATATATATATATATATATATATATATATATATATATATTTTAGATCGTAGATATCAGTCTCTTCTAATGTGGCATATAACTCATTTTATAAATGGTTAAGATCACAAAAAATTATATCAAAAGTAAAAGAGGTGTGTATTCTAGGATATTGATAAATGCAAAGACAAAAATAGATTAAATATAGTAAAAAATATTAATTAAAAAAAAAACTGTGTATCTCAAATCTTCATAGTTGACTATCTATGTCTATAGTTTCACCAACAACTGAATTTTGTAGTCTCTAGAAAACCAACATCAAAAAAGAGATATGGAGAGGTATTCACAAAAGTGGAGGTTTTTGTCTATTTGTAGATCGAACCACTAGGTTTTCCATCCCAATCCTAAATCGAAGGAAACCAAGTTAGCATGCACATACACTAAAGTTGTAAATACATCCCCAAAAAAATTAATTCAAAAGAACACACACATTCTCTTGAAATGTGCACACATTCCTAAGAGCGTGTATGTGCTCTAGGAATGTGCACATGCTCTAGGAGAATGCACAAGTTCCAAGAACATGCATTTTCTCCTATATCCTATTTCTTATTTTCCATCCCCCCCTCCCACTCTCTCTCTCCCCCTACATCTACTTCTCTCTCCCCCACACTTTGAATCACCATCCCCCTCTCTCCCTCACTGTCCCCGCTTTCTCTCTTTGCCTCTCTCTACCTCCCTTCCATCTCTATCCCTCGCTTCCTCTCACTCTCTCTCTCTCTACCCCCCCTTTCTATATCTCTTTATCTCCCTCTCACACTCCTATAGATGGTAAGACCTAGACATGGTAAGTCCTAGACATCACAAGGCATAGAAATACCTAGACCTAGAACTTTGCCTACCATGTCTCACACTCTCACACCCACTCCCTCTCTATATTCCCCCATATTCCACTATCTCTCTCTCTCTCTCTACCCATTTGTCCCTCCCTCCCCTATTATCCCCCATTTCTCTTCCACCTCTCCCCCACTCTTTACCTCTCTCCTCGCTTTTAGTCTCAGTATTAGTCTCTCTCTTTGCCTATCTTTCTTTCTCTACCTCCCCTCTCCCTCTCTCTCCCCCCATTTTCTATTACTGTCTCTCTCTCTATCCCTACCCCCTCTTTTATGCTTCCATCTATTTTCCCCCTTCCTCTCATTATCCCTCTCTCTACCCCCCTCTCTGTCTCCCTCTCACTCCCTCTCATACACTCTCTCTACCCCTCCTCTTTGTCTTTCTCTCTCCCCCCTCTTCCATCTCTCTCTCCTACCTATGACTATATCTCATCTCT
>ML786120.1:145403-160532 GCA_009831015.1 Picea engelmannii
TCTCTGCCCCTCACTTTGTATCCCAATCACTCTCCATCCCCCACTCTACCCACCTTTATCTCTTTACCTATTTACCCCCCTTCCTCTCACTCCCTCTCTCCACCACCCCTCTTAGTCTCCCTCTCCCTCCCTCTCACAATCTCAAACACTCCCTCTCTTCCCTCATTCTCTCTTTAACTCTTCCATGGAACCATCCTTATATCTCTCACTGTATCCCCCTCCCTTGATCTATTTTCCTCTATCTACTCCCCTTCCCTCTCTCACCCCCCCTCATCCTCTATCTTTCTCTACCTCCCCTCTATATATCCCTCTCCCTCCATCTCACACACTATATTTTTCGTCATCCCTCCCCTTATCACACTCTCACACACTCTCTATGTCTTCCTCTCTCCCCTTCTCACA
This sequence comes from Picea engelmannii, assembly GCA_009831015.1. NCBI lineage: Eukaryota > Viridiplantae > Streptophyta > Pinopsida > Pinales > Pinaceae > Picea > Picea engelmannii. The sequence continues at coordinate 145,806 of ML786120.1, forward strand.
ATCTCTTTGTATTCCTTGTTATAGGAAGATTTTCCTCACCCCATGCAGTCTTGCACAGAAGGCATTTTTCCATTTCCTTATGAAAACTTGAAGTCCCTTTTTGAAAATCCTAGAGATAAAGACAATATTTTTCCACATATGCATGCCCTTCCTACTATACAACATGCATATATGCAGGTTTCACCACTACAACCCGCGTACATCAGGAAATGTGCCCAAAATTGAAAAATGGTGTTGGGTTTCCATGTCACGTCACGCGATCAATGATCCTTGGCCTTCCATATACTAGAAACATTTAAACTCGTCCCTTTAGTTCCACTTGAAGGCTATAAATCGGCCAAATCCGGGCTATGGAAAGAGGATAAATAATTCTACATTGAGAGCAAACTTACTCTGGAGAAATTATTCACTTTACATTGAGTCTGTATCCCTTTGTCCTTTAAGTCTGAACACATTGTTCATCCCCTAAGCTCTTCCCTTAATGATTGAGAACTTCATTGTCTCTCTCATATGATATTTTCTTTCATGGAGGATTGAAGTGGTGGAGACCCAACTGGAAGGGACTTAGTTTCTCAGTTCTGAATCGTGCCGACATAGAAGTCTGTAACCCATTCACTTCTACTGATTATATCTTAATAGAAATACTCTTTTCTCATCCAATTAATATCTTGAAAATATTTGAATTATTTTTCCATGGGAATATTTGTTATGAATGTTGATGGATTATGATATTGAATGTGCTAACATCATATATTATCACTATTTGCTTGCGTTGCTTGGTTATTGAGGACTAGTTGCAGGTATATTTCTTTGAGTCAAGTTCTCAAGGGTGGACTCCATTGAATGTTTGGAAGAGGTAGTTATATTATCTTGTCTTGTTAGCATATTCTCTTATATAGCATACTTGATATTAGATTTTATTTATGCAGTCATTTCTATTTGTTGTTGTTTACCCTTAGCCATAGAGATATTTTCCTCGTAACAAAATTGATGACCATATTGGGGATTGAATCTTATTTTTTGGGGTTTGGAGTGTTTTTATCCTTAGATTGCTCTCATTCATATTGAGTTTCTTGTTGTATGATTACTTGACATCCTCTGTTCACTCTGGGTCTGAGTCTTTCATCCTTCTCCTTAGCCTAGTTGTGTTTTGACACATATACATAGTTTTTTGCTTGAAAGTTGCGTGCATATGTGTGTTGTACTTCTGCAATCTGTGTACATACGTGCTTTTCCATTGAACAGTCGCATACATCAACCTTTGTTGCTTGATTTTTGGGTTTGGTGGTTGTTGGGTAGGTTTTGATGATTGGTGAGTCTTCTTGGGTCTTTGTAGTGACTTTTAAGTGTCTGTGGAATGACAAGAAACCTGTCTTTGGTTGAATTTCTGGGTGGTGCCTTTCTCATCATATTTTCATTTTGATTGTCCTTGCACTTTGGGATGGGTGTTTTTCTCCTTGATATCCTACTTGGGTTGTCTATGTCTATACACAGTAGATCCTTTATATCAAGTTGTTGTTCAGTCCTTGCATTTTCATTTTTATTATATTGAAAATGAAAAAATATTAGGCATTTTACATTGATTGTAATTTTGATCTCTTGAGTCTCTGTCATTTATCTTAGTGCATGTAAAGAAAGATTTCATTTTTATTTAGAATTGCATAATTTAATTGAAAACTATATTTTTAAGAAGCATATCATTTATTGGAAATTGAAGTTAGGACTTTGCATTATATTCATCTTCATTTATTTTACTTGCTGAGACATAACATCACTAGTTTCATGAACGCACCTTTTGAGTAAGAAAGGCCATTAAAATTAATGCTATAATTTAAAATTGACTAGTAACGATTTTATTTTCTAGGGTGCACAAACTAGCTTAGGATTTAGTGCCTTGGAATAGGATTTTGTGAGTAAACTTTTCCAAGGCTATTAAATCAACATATGTTCCTGTCTAAGGGAGTGGAGAAATCCATTGTATAATCGGTAATATCAGGAAGCTTCACTTACACTAAAGTTAAGAATGAGGTGGAGTGAGGTAGGTTGAAGGGATATCCCCCCGATACCTTCTTAGCGTCAGATATATTTCTGGGGATCTAGTCATATATGGGGATCTTGCTAGTTCCCTTACCTCCGTGAGAGGTAGTGCTTTCAAGGTTTAGGGCTTTGCTACCCTACCCATATGGTGGACCTGACTTATGACTGTTATCTTGTGCATCGGTTATACCATGGTTCCTTAGTTTATTGACTTAGGTATCACATAGATTACTTGCAGGGGTTATTCTGTGGGTACCCTGGGTTAGATAAGGGTCAGACAACACATAAAATTTATGGAGGATTACCTCTTCGGGGGGATCTGACCAACTGGTTGTTAATCCCATGAGGGCGCTTATAACTGATTCTAATACCTATGATATTTAGCAGGGAGTCTCAGGCCCCTCTTGGGCGAGGCATACCTACTTTAGGGAGGGATTCCCCTTTCAACCACTTTATCCTATTTGTGTGCATATTGGATGTTTGATTATTTTTGGTGTGCTCTTTGATCATTAGTTGGTCTTAGAATTTTTTTTTTGTATATTGAATTTTAAGTCATCGTGGAGCTAGACTAGCTTCCCACATCTCTTGCCGCTTGTTATATTTACCACCACATTTTGAGTCCTTTCCTCTAAAAGGCATAGAGTTATTAAACGTGGTACACACACCTCCACTTATGAGACTTGTGATTCTACAAGGATGAATACTAAACAAAGTCATCAAGATATTGGGATCCCTTCGAATCCCATACCTACTATAGTTAATGGTACCCCTTCAACTCCTGCAACCATAATGATTGTATTGTTGGAGGCACCTATTATCATTGATGGCTGTCCTATAGTGAATACTCAACCTATTTCCACGAACCCATTTGGGTATCTTGGTCACTCACCAGGATATAATGTTCAGTCCATCCCGATGGCCTATAGTCCTTTTTCCTATGGTATGCCGAATTTTACATTTCAGTTTTCAAACTCCATCCCGACCACTGGCTCTAATGCTAGAGTTGGACTTGGGGGCATAACTCCTCCTTATACTCTGTTCTCGTTTGGTGGATCACATATCCCTCAAACAACTCCTACCATGGGAAGCATTCCTTCTTTTAACCCCAGGTCTAATCCTGTTGCTTCTGGGTGGAGTAACGAACCTGGCAGAAAAGATTCTTCTCAAGTTTCGTCATTTACTCTCACCTACTTAGTGTCTATTCCTAACAACATGTTTGGCATGAGAAATCCACCTTTATCCTCCAAATTCACACCTGGAGGAGGTCAGTTTCATACCTTCAGAAACCCTCAACCCGTTTCCACTCCAACTGGGGGCAGTTTTTATACCCCTCATCATAACATTCCTACTTGAATGATTCCCAACCAACCCCTTATTAATAATCCCTGAGGAGGGTATTATAATCCCAGACATGGCCATGGTGCTTACCAGAACCCTGGATGGGTTGTAACTCCCCAAACACAATCTTTCCAGGGAGTTTGGTGCCATTTGTTGCAACCCTGTATCCCTTTTCTAGCCACGCTCAATCTACTAGACTTGTCTAAGTTTATGAACGACCCTATGTGTCATGATCCTATAAGGCCCCCCGTTCCCACCAAACTTCCTTTAGATATTCCAAAATTTGAAGGCAAGAATGGCGAGGATCCTGGAGATCATGTTACCACCTTTCACTTATGCTTCTCTTTAAATTCCCTTATTGATGATTCCATTCATTTAATACTATTTTAGTGCACCCTCATAGGGGTTTCCATGAAATGGTATATCAAGCTACCTAGGGGTGCATACAAGACCTTTAGTGAGATGGTTTTAGTCTTCCTTAACCACTTCCAATTGTCGGTTCATTACGACATTGGCCTAGAAATGTTTTCAACCTTATGCTAGGACAAAGACACTCATATATCGGATCACATCTAGAAGTGGCATAGATGGAATAAGTTGACCAAGACCTGCATACCCCCAAAATTCCTATTAGAATGGTTCCTTAAATCCCTAGAACCTCCTATTTCAAAGGATGTTGCGGCATCCATGGTTACATCTGAGGAAGAAGAAATATTCAAAGCCTAGTAGTTAGATCTTATATATGCTCAGTATGGGATTTTAAACGAGATTATTCGGGACCGATGTCAAACTATGACCCTAGAAAAAATCCCTGGCCTCATGTTGATGGCATTGTAGTCTTCGCCAATGTAAAATCCGCAGAATCGGTGACAAGCCATTTGAACGAGTTGTCTCTAAACTAGTCTGTAAGAGGGCCAACTTCATCTATGTCTTCCAATCCCACTCAGGTGGAGGATGTACATTCTGTGCAATTGTCAACCGGCCCAAATGTAACCAACAACTAGGCAGGAATAAGAAGAAAGGACGTAATAATAATCGTAAGGGTGGGAAGAATAATAATAAACCCAAAAACAATGGTAATAATGAGAGGATGAATAATAATGTTGGTGAGGTAAATAAAGAAAGGCATAAGGTGAAATTTCCCTGTAAGATTTGTACATACGATCATCTTACTCATTTATGTCCCAAAATTGTGGAAGTTGCGAGGCTCTTATCTCTACCACCTGCTGTGCTGACGAATATTTTCCCACATAACCAACACATGGCCTCAAGCTCCTCAAATGCCAAAAATATGGACGGTGGGAGTCAAAACCCACCAGAACAAGATAGTGACTATTTGTGCATCAATATGGCCAATTCTCAGGTTAATGTAGCCACCTGGTCTCGTGATTACAATTCTCCACAAAATGTACCTGGTCTAGAATCTCCTCCTCCTTTAGAGAAGCCCTTGTATATTGAAAAACTAGAGCCACTGCCTCATACTCCAAAAGGATTACTCAAACACTCTACCCACAATTTGAATGCTAGAGCTACCCATAATTACTCTATTTTTTAGGACCTGGGTCAAACCCCTTGTGTGATGTCGGCCCTGGAAGTAATCCATACATTTCCTTCAAAGAGGAATGCCTTTATATCCGCGTTAGGAGCTCTATACCCCATTGTCTTGAAATTTATCAATTTTGATGTCACAGATGTGAATCCTTTCTTTCCTTACCATGTGGCATTCCAAATCCACATGGGTTATGTGAAGTATAGAATCAAGTGTGCAGTTGTTGATGAAGGCACCGCAACATGTGTGATGTCCCTAATCTGTTGGAAACCTCTCGAATCTCCGACTCTCTCTCAGTCTTCGACCATGTTGATTTCTTTTGATGATCATTCCTTCTTCCCTCACAGTATTCTTCCTGCCTTTCTGGTCCAGTTAGGTGGGAATACGGCAAAGGTGGATGTCGCGGTGGTTGATGTGCCCCTCGATTATAACTTGTTACTTAGACTCAATTGGAATTATTCTATGATTGTCGTTGTATCATCCATCTTCCAAACTCTTTATTTTCCTCACGATGGGAAAATCATGATGATCAACCAGTTGTCCTTTGCGTATGGTAGCCCCAGTGCATCTGTTGGACCGTCGAACCCTGTGGTCGACAATTATCAAATGGAAACTGATAATATCATTGTTGGGATGTAGTAATCCCTTATGGATACCTTTGACTTCATGGCACCAATTCACCATAGTTACGCCATGTCCAGTAGGTCTGTTTTTTCAGAGAGGTTCATTCCTTTCCACACTTCCTATTTTAACGATCCTTTGACCCTACCTTCCTCGACCACATATTATGAAGGTCATTCACATGTTGGAATGGCCATACTACTATCAACAACAGAGATAGTGTATCAATTTGTTCTTGACTCTTCTGTCGATCTTGATCCTATTACCTCGTAGATGAATGAGGAGGATCATGTTCGTAAGCCCATGTGGGCCACTTCATTGTCTTTCTCACATGACTGCCTTGATGATACTTTTACCTCGGATGAATATATCATCGAGGCCATGAATGGTTCTAACAAAACTTGGGATGATATGCATCATCGCTCTTATTTTCTCCCAGATCTTGCTAGAATCGAACAAGATGACTTTTGATCTACTCTGAGTGAGATATTCAGTCATGTCATAGTTCAGCTTGATACGCATGACATTTATGCCGAAGTAAATATGGAGAGTATCTTTTCTACCATCGTGATCGATATCTCTCGTACCCTTGGCGATATTGAAAATGTACACATCGGTGTGGATTGTTAGCCAAAAGAAATCCTTATCTACACCGAGCTCTTCAAGGAATTTTGAGATGTATTTTCTTGGTCATATGAAGAGATTCCAAGAATTGAGCCTCAAATTGTCGAACATGAGATTAAAACTTACCCATATGCTAAGCTTGTTCGACAATGAATTAGAGTTGTCAATCCCTGGAAGGCCCCTGCTATTAAGGAAGAGGTAGAGAAACTACTTAATGTTGGATTTATCTACCTGTTTCCCTTGACTGAATGGGTATCCTATCTCGTTCCTATAAATAAGAAGTAAGGAAACATCCTTTTATGCATGTATTTTCATGACTTGAACAAATCCTATCCTAAAGACAACTTCTCGACACCTTTCATCGATCATATTCTCGACGAGTGTGCAGGAAGAAAAGTTTTTTCTTTCATGGACAAATTTTCAGGGTATAACCAAATTAAAATTAAACAAGAGGATAAACATAAGACGACATTTATTTGTCCTTGGGGTAATTTCACATACCAAAAGATGCCTTTCATAATTAAAAACACCGGAGCAACCTTCCAACATGCTATGACCTTCTCATTCCACGATCTTAAGCATATAGTCGAATCTTATGTTGATGATCTTGCTTCTCACTCTCATACGAGAGTGGATCACCCTAAACACATTCGACTAGTTTTTGAAAGATTTCATCATTATAGAATTCATTTGAACCCTCATAAATGCATATTTTGCGTTAGTTCTGGACGTCTTCTAGGATTTTTAGTCTTTGAGACCGAGATCATGGTAGCTCTATTAAATGTTGAGGAAATACTTCGATTTCCTCCTTGTGCACTATTCGAAAACTTCAAGGTTTACAGGGGAAAGCTAACATTTTACATCGGTTTATAGTAAACTATGCCAATATTACTAAGGGTTTCATGCATCTTTTGAAGAAGGACACCCCTTTTATCTAGGATGAGCGATCCCAAGAATCCTTCGATGATTTTAAGAAATCCTTGGTATCGACGCCTCTGCTAAAGTCTCCAGACCACAATAGATATTGATTTCTTTATGTCTCTGTGTCCAAAGAGACGATTGGTATGTTTTTGGTTTAGGAGGATCATGAGCTCCACGAGAAAGTCATCTACTATCTTAGTCAAAACTTAGTCGGTCATGAGCTCAAATATTATCACATTGAAAAGCTAGCTTTGGTTGTCGACCACGCAGTCCAACGATTATGCCATTATATATTGCTTTGAAAGAATATTCTGGTTGTCGATGTCAATCCATTTCAATATGTCCTTACCAGGCATATCATAGGGGGAAAATACAACAAATGGATTGTCATTTTACAAGAATTCGATCTCGATTTTTCTTCTGCGAAATCCAAGAAATCACTAGTCTTTGTAGAGTTAATATTAGACTTCCCATGATTGGAAAAGGATGTTATTATTATTGATTCTCTTGTGGATGAACACAATTTCCTGGTCTCATCTTCCGACCCCTGGTATGGAGACATTGTTCTCTATCCTCAAACTTTGAATTTCCCTCAGCATCTCTCGTGAGATTATCGATGACGTGTACGATACCAAGCTAGGAATTACCTTATCGTCGGAGAAACTCTGTATCATCGAGGAATAGAAAATATCCTACTTCATTTTTTAACTCACGAAGAAGCTGAGTCAATTCTAAATGATTTCCACAGTGGGGCTTGTGGTGGTCATCTATCCGGGCTTGCGACAACCCATAAAATTTTGTGAGTCGATTATTTATGGTCAACTATAATTAAAAATTTCATTGAAGTGGTTAATAAGTGTCACCCCTACCAAGTGTTCACTTGAAAAATGCGCTAGCATCCAACCCTTCATCCAGTCATTACCGTCGGTCCCTTCACCAAGTGGGGGGTGGACTTTGTGGATTGAAACCCAACTTTGGCTTGGGGGAATCAACACATTATTGTTGCCATATACTACTTTACTAAGTGGATCATGGCCATTCCTATAGTTAAATCCGACGGGAAGACTGCCATCTTCTTATTTTTCAATCAAATTATTGCCAGGTTTGAAATCCTGAGTGAGATTTTCACTGATCATGGCAGTCACTTTCAGAATTATATGATGGAAGAGATAGAATGCAAGATGGGGTTTAAGCATGGTCATTCTTCCCCTTACTATCCCTAGGAAAATGGACAAGTAGAAGCCGTCAACAAGTCTCTTAAGACCATTTTGCAGAAAATGATTAGCCAGAACAAATATGACTGGAATATTATGCTATATCCCACACTTTGGGCATACAGAACCTTAGTCAAGACTGACACCGTATTTTCTCCTTTCTAGTTAGTGCACAGTGTGGAGTTGATATTACCTATTTAATGTGAAATCCCTTCTCTTATATTGGAAATCACGCTCCTCCCTGACACTTACGATCTCGAGCGATGCCTCGTACACCTAGAGAGCCTTGACGAGCAACTTCGAGACGCAATTACAGTTATCAAAGAGAATAAAAGATGTGTCAAGGTCCAATATGATAAGTCTATCTATTCTAATTTGTACGTTGAGGGTGACTTGGTCCTTTTATATGATCAGGCCAAAGAACCATTGGGGGCAGGAAATTTCAAATACATGTGGCATGGTCGCTATATCGTGTGACATGTCTTAGAAAAAGTAGCCTATGAATTAGAATATTATGAAGGGAACATGTTGGTCAAGCCCAGGAATGGGATCTACTTGAAAATATATTATGCTTGAGCCCCAATATTGGGCATAACTCTTTTTATACTAATGTAATTGAGTGCATATATATTTTCCCTTTATTTTTTTCTTCAACTTTCTTATCAAGTTTTCCCTTGGTTGGAAGATGTCAACGGAGTCTTCGGTCTACCTAGGATTCATATACAGAGCCAATCATCATACATGGAACTTGGCTTCCACCGTTTGGGTGATTTACTGACCCGAGGGTATACTGGTGTCTTTAGGTGGCATATGCCTAGGGCCATCCACAAATAATGTGGTCGAATATAGCGTCGTTATGGAACTTTTTCGCGATGCCGTTTCACATGGTATTCACTCTTTGGAGATTTCCCTAGATTCCCAGCTAGTAGTATGTTAGTTTAACGGAATTTACCATGTGCACGACCCTACATTACTCTGACGATTCATACAAGTACACCTTTTAGAACGACAATTTTATTTTATTACTTATCATCACATACCTAGGAGTTATAATTATGTATCCAATGCTTATGCTAATTTCATCTTAGATTGGCATTTGTCACATAACTAAATCAAGGAAAACATTGTCATCAATGTACACATTGTAACATAAGTAAAGTTGAAGAACCATGTTTTATATATATTTCAAAAAATAGGATGTTTATAGTACAAAATTGGGGCTAACACCCTCAATACACATATACAACCAATAATACAAAATCCATGACATCTATGCATGTGGCACTAGATGTGTGTCATGATAACAAAATACAATGTTTGTGAGACATTGAAAGAGTTGAACCCAAGCTCTGGGCACAACAACCACCTGTCGCTGCATAGCCACTGATAGATATTCTACCTGAACCATCAGAATCCTTTGTTTCAAACGAGACAGGTTTCCCTGCACGTTTTAAAGGACAATCTTTGTTTCTCCTCCCACCGCCTCGTCTCCCCGGTGCCTCCGATGATGTCGTGGAAGGCCGTCCGACCATCCCGAACCTATGTCTACATCACATATGTGTCTAGCTAGTACTTAAAAATCATCCAAAAATATTTTTTTTTTCCTATACAAAAATACAAAAAAAAATTGAAATATTTAAAAACTTTGACATACTTATGTCCTCATAGGGAGTCCCTAGTGGAAATGACATGTCAGGGACCCATCTGAAGTTAATCCTTACATAGGGGCAGTCATCTAGAGAAATGACTTGCCATCTCCACGAGTAAAACAAATCATCGTAGTAGGTTGTGAGCACCCTACCTCCCCCATGTCGTCTGATCACCTCAGTCTACCATGCCATAGATGGATTACAAGGTCCTTGAGGAATGATATCAACTCTAGGTCCCAAACTTGGAACCCACTCGAAGAAAAAGATACACAAGATGGAAGCAAACCCGAAGTTCCTCTTATCACCCTGTTTTCATTTTGTCAATTGGCTCTTCATATTATCCAGTAGTGAGGTGCCTCAATCGTACACCTTGGGTCTCAAACACTCTATGGAGTAGAACATAAGCGACCTCAATTCCTAGTGCAATGAAGTCGATCCTGGGATCCAAGTCAAAATGAGGAAAACAATCGTGAGGATTATTTTGTTTATCACTCGGATTGGGAGTTGACTCTCGACCCTCTCGGTCCTTGCAATGCAATGAGCATCTATGTATTCTTCTATATTCATACTGCTCCCAGCTCCCTGGTATTTGAGATTCACCACCTCACCTTGACATGACAACCCCATCAATAGATAATTATCCTCGACTTAAATCCTTAATGGTTTCCCATCAAGGTTGAAGCTCCCACTGTCTGGATCCCAGTAATCCACGAGCAATTGTAGCAACCTCACTTTGACCCTCATCCCTTTGAGTGCCAAAAAATTGTACAACCCACATATTTTCAAGGCCATTTGGACCCCCAATTCTCTTTCCACAGTAACATCTACCTCCTCATGTTCCCTTTCCCTCAACTCTACAACCATCCTGCCAGAGAAACATCACTTTTTGAGTTAGTAACCATCGAAAACTTTGTTTATGGACATATATGTGGATTGCAACATTCGCAGTCACATATAGGGTTGAGTATATGTTGGTTGTCTTTTCAACAACCGCATATAGTCACATGTATACATGACTCGATGAATGGTAGCCCGTGTACACCTAAACATTTTATTTTCATCCTAGATAACTTAAAAATTCAAACCTAAATACAAAATGTAATCCACTAGAAATAAAAAGGAGGGGAAGAGGAATTACCTGGTCCATACATTCGTTGATTCCATCACTCATCGCTCCCACAATCACTAGTTGAATATCGAAGGTAATTTGGTCCAAAATCCACTATTTGGGTAAAAAAGTCAAATGAAATAGTAAAATTTGGTTTTTATTACTATTTATAGCAATTTGTACCCACTTTGCATAGTTTCGGATCATATTTTCGCCTAATGGACTAATACAGTAGTGGACTGAGTTGGTTTTTATAGTTTTCGTGAGGGATTCTTGTGGTTTTTAGCATTATGCCGATCGTTCGTAACTACAGACAGGTATTTCCCTACCCAACATATAGGATAGCTATCCATTCCAACATACACACTCACATTGTCCTATAACTATCACTCATATGCCTTAGGTGCAAACCCATTTTTTAGCAACACAGAACTCTCTATCTGCTACAAGACGTGTCGTTATCAAATCGTAGAGACTTACCAAACATGGGTACCCTAGTTAGATCCTCTGCTTCATTTGGTGCCCATGCAAAGATTTTCTCTATATGATTGGGAGTCCCTTATAGATAATACATGAATTTATGTTTAACCTCATTTCTCACTCATAAACATGTTGACCTATACCTAGAGGACTCCCAAGTGAGTTTGATTTAAGCTCGTTTCCCACTAGTTTTCAAAAAGAGAAAATATTTCTGAGTGAACTTGTCTCTTTCACACTCGTAAATTGGATTTGAAAGGACGTCTATTTGGTACAAGTTTATCCCTTTTTCAAACATATTAGAAAAAGATTATGAAAAAGGATATTTTTTGTCATTAAGTTGTTATTTCATCTCATGCCCTTGCTTGAATTATTGAGCGTATTGTCAGTTCTCTCTTTGCGTTATAAATTGTTTTCCTTAGTAGTTTTGCATCCTCAACCAAGCAGAGACTTGTTTATATCCTTCACAATTTGACACCCTATACCTAGAAGGGAACATTCCCCTGAGTGTCCATCTCCTGCATGCACCTCCTTGCATCCAACATAGGTATGTTACATTGTTGGAACTAGTTTTGCTTACTTGCGACACTCATTTCCTCCTCTGTATCATACCATTCATTTGACTATGAAAAAACAAAAAGGGTGGGAAGGGAGTATTAAATTATATTGGTAGCAGTCGTGTCTCCTTTGAATAGAGCACAAAATTTTTTAGTCCACTTGTCATCATAATTTTGGGTTTAGCATGGCCTTAGGAAGCTGATCTTATTACAGAGAGTTTACTCCCCTGACCAGTTATTCTTCTAGTCCTTATGGAGAGTTTGATTGATACATCCTACATCTCATGGTTTCATCATTGAGTCTATGATGCTAGAGTCTTCCATATGTCTCATGCTCTTGTTCAAAGGATGTCTATCAACCTATGTCATCCATTCCTCAAAACTTTTGAATTTCCATGTTGGCCATACCCTTAGTTTGTCTCAAAATCACATGAAGTTGTAGTCCTATTAGTCACCTTGGTCCTACTTTCCTCATTGGTAGGTAACCTTGAACTGAGAAATCGACATTTCATCATTGGTCATTGACTGGGTGGTTTCCCTTCTCTTCGACAGAAATACATCTATTCACACATTGGGATTCATGTAGTGTCTTGGATTCCATTAGCCTTATTAGTGGTTTCCTCAGCTTTGTCAGCAGTTTTCCTCATTGGCTTCTATTCAAAGGGTCGTTTTTGTGTACCGCCTACACTTGGAACACATGAAAGATGCACATGGTCATTGGTTCTTGAACATGTTCTTCGTCCGATTTCCTCCAAATCATCAAAATATTTCTTTGTACCTTATGTTGAATGATGAGAGATGCCTTAATGCTCTCCTTTTAGAAGGTATCCTTCCATTGAATTCAACTCATTTATTCTAGAAATGAGACCTAGAGGCTTGTAGTCATTAGTGGCAGGTTCTCTCACCATCGAAAGTTGGGAATACATCAATGTCTCATGATCGATGGATTCTTCAATTGTTCGAACATGAATCCTTTATTCACACTTGTAAGAATCTACTCGTTGCCTTGATACCTACATTCATCATCGGTAGGTTGTCTCGCATTTGCTAATGATATACCTCAATGACTGGTAATCAAATGAAGTCTCATTATGTTTGACCTCAACTTCTTTATTCACATGATGTAGACTTGCACATTTGGCAGATTCTATAGAAGACTTGAAGACATCAGTTTGTAGCCTCATCTTTCCTGAGCTATTGCTACCTTTTCATTAGACCAATACCTTTGTGACTTCAGTGATCATGGGAGATCATATTGTACTCCATTGTATACAGATATATCCAGATTGATTTTGAGACTGGTTTTATTGGGCCTTGTTCGTGACTATGGAAACCTTTGGCATGCAACAACATTTGTATTTTCCTATTCATGGCCATGGGCAGTTGTTTGGTATATTTTCACATGGATCTGCAGTGTAATTCAAATTGGCATCCATGTATGCAAAGTCAGTACAGATTGCAATGAGAAACTAGTTCTTCAATCTAGGTCCTCATTACTCCACTTCTTAGTTTTTATAATGTATTTCGACCATCGCAGATACTCCTCTGACCTCACACATTAGGGGGCATCTATTATATAAATATTTTCTTCACCCCATGCAATCTTGCACAAAAGGCATTTTTCCATTTCCCTATGCAGACTTGAAGTCTCGTCTTGTAAATCCCAGAGCTAAAGACAATATTTTTCCACATATATGTTCCCTGCCTACTATAAAACATGTGTATACGTAGGTTTCACCACTACATCCTATGTACATCGGGAAATGTGCCCAAAATTGAAAAATGGTGTCAGGTTTCCATGTCATGTCACGAGATCAATGATCCTTGGCCTTCCATATACTGGAAACATTCTAAATCGACCCTTTAGTTCCACTTGAAGGATATAAATGGGCGAAATCTGAGCTATGGAAAGAGAAGAAAGAATTCAACTTTGAGAGCAAAGTTACTATGGAGAAATTATTCACTTCACATTGAGTTTGCATCTCTTTTCCCTTTAAGTATAAAAACATTGTTCATCCCCCAATATCTTCCCTTACTGATTGATAACTTCATTGTCTCTCTCATATGAGCTTGCCTTTGGTGGAGTATTGAAGTGGTGGAGGCCCAACTGGAAGGAACTTAGTTTCTCAGTTCTAAACCATTCCGACGTGGTAGTCTGTAACTCATTAACTTCTATTGATTATATCTTAATAGAAATAATCTTTTCTCGTCCAATTAATATCTTGCAAATATTTGACTTATTATTCCATGGGTGTATTTTTTAGGACTTTTGATGGATTATGCTATTGAATGTGTTAACATCATATATTATCATTATATTCTTGTGTTTCTTGGTTGTTGAGGACTAGTTGCAAGTATATTTATTTAAGTCAAGTGCTCAACGGTGGACTCCATCGAACGTCTAGACGAGGTAGTACTCTTATCTTGTCTTGTTAGTATATTCACTTATATAGCATAATCGATATTAGAGTTGATTTCTGCAGTCATTTCCGTCTGTTGTGGTTTACCCCTATCCATAGAGATATTTTCCTCGTAAGATTCCTCTCTCCCCTATCACACTCTCACAAAATCACTTTCTAACCCCCCCTCCTTCTCTCTCACCCCCTCCCTCCCACTATCTCTCTCTCTCTCT
>ML786120.1:160582-182062 GCA_009831015.1 Picea engelmannii
CCCCTTCACTTTCTATCCCCATCCCTCTCTATTTCCCACTTTTCCCTTTGTCTCTCTTTATCTCTTACACACTCTTTCTATCTTCCTCTCTCACCCTCTCACACTCTCACATATTCTCACACACTCTCTTTGTATTCCTCTCTCACACTCTCACACACTCTCTTTGTCTTCCTCTCTTCCCTTCTCACTTTCTCTCCCTCTCTCTCTCTATTATGCTCCTCCCTCTCTCTCCTCCTTTCTCCCATTATCTCTCCTCTCTTTCTCTCTCTCCTACATATACCCCTCTCTCCCACTTAATTTCTATCTCCTTCCCTCTCTATCCCCCACTCTACCCCCCTTTATCTATTTACCTATCACTCTCTCTCTCCACCCCCCGCCTCTTTGTCTCCCTCTCCATCACTCTTACACACTCTCTTTGTCTTCTTCTCTCCTGCTCTCACACACTCTGTCTTCCTCTCTCTCCACACCCCCTTTATGTATTCCTCTCTCTCCCTCTTGTTAGCACATATAAAGTTTCACATGAAAATTTGTGATTTGGTCAAACTTGGTTAATAGAGGTCATATGTCCAATCATGATTAGTTAGAGTCATTCTTGTCATGGTTCAGAAAATATTATGTGCTCAAATATGTTAGAGGCATGTGGCATCATCAAGAAAATTATAGCACTGCACAAGTTGTTGTGCAACTTCCTAATGTTATGCAATTGAGTATTAAAGTACAACAAGGTATGATGGGTATAAGTGGTGGTTTAATTTGGATTTAACATTCAAATTATTCATATTACATGCAAAGAAACCCTTAGATACCACTCTTCTTCTCTGAAGATCCACAAATATCCCACCCAATATTGTTGCACACAAGCTACAGGGGACACTACTCACAACATTGCGCATCTTGATCGACTTTTCTTCTACACTCTCCAACTGTTGTTTTAGATTCTTGGTTGAAGTTTGAAAGAAAAAACCTTTATTATGAACCAAAAATTTCAAGTTTCACTTTAAATTCATATCCCTTGCTACATCAAATTGAATTTTTCTAATTTGTTGCGCATATGAAAATGTTGCGTTTTACATTGTGCAAAGTCCTTATTTTTCATTTTCACGGGGAATTGATACATATCAACATCATGGCAAGTCCAGAAGGAAGAAGAAGGAACACAAGGGTAATGAAGGTCATCATACTTTCAATATATTAAGGAAACAATTGAGAGAAGCACATGATATGATAATCTTGAAAAGGGATGATAACAGAAGGACAAAGATGACATGTAAAGAACTCCTTGATTATTGTGAGCCCACAATGGACAATGCCATATTTATGGTGAAAATAAATCTTCCTCTACATAAACAACTAAAGGACATATATAAGAAAATATTACTTTGAGAAAGGAGAACAAAGCCCTCAAACAAAACTTGAAAAAGTTGTAGACATATTATATGGGAAGGGAAAGATTGATTTTCTTGTTGAAGCATCAAAACTTTAATTCCGTCGAGCTAGATTCATCCATTTTGCCTCTTTTGACTATGCATAGCAGAAAACCCAAATTTTGATTATCAAAATCCCATAAGTATTTGGATAGAATTCTTATGCACAATGTTATTTTGTTTGATGGATCATTATACATGATAATTTTGTTTCCCTACAACGCATTGGAGATTTATGTTTTGACTTGTAAATGACAAATTTATAGCTACGCAGCAAGTGCACTACAAAGCTATAACAACCTAATTTGGAGCAGTTCTATGAGGTTGTTTGTCAAAGTTTGGAATGGGAAATCTTAAAGTGAAAATGAGATAAACATTGAGTGCATCAACTTAAATAATTTGTCAGTAAGGAAGTGAATTGATCTTTTTCATGGCATTTTACATGTATCAAGGGTTTAAGGTTTGAGAGGCAAACATGTTTTTTCAAGGAAAGAAAGGGTTCTTGGGAACTCTACCATGACTTTGAGTTTGTTGTTACCATCAACCATCACCATCAATCAACACAGGTCAGCTAAAGTAAGAAAATTTCAAGAAAATCAGTTTATGTGCATCTTTGTTGCAGTTCTTCTATAGGTTATTGTTGTGCACCAACCTTTTTGTTCAACTATGACATATCATGCTATGTTTCTCACTATTTTAGAAGTCAACTTAAAATTAAGTTTCTGACCAAATGCAAAGGATTTTTTGAAAACTTGAAGAGGTTTTTTTCAAGGACAGAACAAGTAACAAAAACCTCTCTCATTTGTTACACATATATCACATTTTGGGATATATGATGTCATCTTTGATGCCTATTTTTCATAATTTCACCAAGACAAATTTGCTGACAAAGTTCTAGAAGTTTTTGAAATTTTACTTGGTGGACTTTCAACTTGGCATAATTGACTCCAAATTGATTTGGATGATGAATTTTTAATATTTTATACCAAATCCCATGATTTTCTCTTCATTTAGCACAATTTTAGTTGGTGAAAGATCATATCCTAGATAATAGGATATGGGCAGATTTTGCAAATATCTTATCCCTAAAGCATTGTAACAACTCTCTATCTTTGGGAAAACATGGATTTCAACATCCTTAGGATATAGTATGATATTTTTATACATATTGAATGAGGAGAGAGGTCCAGAGAGGTTCGATTGTGGAGAAAAAATACTTTCCTGCTATAACACCCTATTTCCCCAAGTCTGTAAAAATAACTATATTGGCCAAGAACTATGGAAAACTCAAAGATGTGAATGTTTGATTTGACGGACCTTTGTATAAAAGGTCGATGAATGTAAATTATGTTATGAATATGTATTGCATGACTGCTGGGAGGGGGATATGCTAAAATAGACCACGATGGCTAATGAGAGGTGGTGGAAAGGACCTGGAATGGTTGCGCTAACTTCCACCGAGCCAGTACCGTACTATTTTTTACTTGCTCAAAGACCAAAACAACTCTTTGACCCTAGAATGGATTTCCCATTAGATTGGTCAGTGGGGAGGCTCCTCAAGAGTTAATGAGGGGGTGGGGGTGAACCACCCATCCGTAAAAGCTCCTAGACATGATCACAGACTGGGAAATTCACGCCACACGCAATCTTGTAGAGAAAAAGGCAAGAGAGGAAGTGTGGGTAGAGAGAGAGAGCGCACGATAGGGATCATGGAAGAAAACTGGAGAAAACTATGGAAACATAGAGAGTTCTGAACATAGGAGAAGGAGATTAACTTTCATCCTTGACTTTCGTGGAGCTGGAAGTAGGAGACTGAATCTCAAAGCATCATGGTCTAGCTCGGGGGTGGCTAGTGGTAAATCCATTTGGAGTCACTGAGCCTACAGTTGGGTGGAAACAAGAACCCCTCCTAGTAGTTGCATCACGCCTGGTGTTTCTGATAAGTGTTATGTCCTATATTTTCAATTGAATATCATGGACGAATGCTCATGCTTATACGCTCATAAATAGTTTCTGTATAGAAGAGTTTGCCTTGTGTTTTGATTGGAAATAATGGATGCATGCTTATACTTATATGACCATAATTGGTTTATGTATAGAATGGATAAGTTCAGAAGACGATTATGTTCCCTTGATATTTTCCCATCTACTTGACTCATGCTATGCCCTGGTTTGATTTCCCGAAGGCATCTCCTCCGGGGAAGTTTCCTCGCATTCCAGAGCCAGAGTGAGTTTCTTGAAAATACTGCCATTATAGTAAACCCACGAGTTTACTTTACCCCTGTCACAGAGTCATATCTTGGTGAATTAGGAAGGATTTTCAGTCAGGTCAGCAAGCCTAGGGGTAATTACCCAAGAACCCTCTGAAGGTCCAGATGACCTGGGTCTGTAAACCTTGTGCAAGAAAGAGTAGTTCTCTCAAGTTTCGAAGTCATGGGAGTTAGAATCCCTGAGAGGTTGAATCTCATGAATCAAGATGAGAAAGGATAGGGAGTCCCATTTATCGAAAGAGAATACCCCATCGTTTTGTAGACGAACAGTCGGAATCCTTTCGAAAATACCCCAGATTTGTCAAGGCGGATGGATCTAGAGGAGGAGCACAGGCGTTAATACCTCGACCCCTTTAGCCTTTGCAAGTAGCGATGGGATCCATGACCATAGATCTAAGGATATGTCGGAGCTCTATGGACCATCGGATCAAGGGAGGCTCACAACCGTTAATCTCATACATAAATTTCCTTATCTGGGATTCAGGGATCGAAGTTTCAAAAGGTAAGGAAACTCTCTGCTGTGGATTTTTGCCAGTTTCGAAATCCCGGTATACAAAACCCCGAATCGGTTTAGCGTGAATAGGTTTCGGCATTTTGGCACCTGGGAAACCAAAGGGTAAGACCCCTCATTTTCTCCAGTCGTGAAATCTCGGTACACAAAACCCCGAATCGGTTGAGAGTAAATAGGTTTCATCGCTTTGGAACTCGGGAAACCAAAGGGTAAGACCTCTCATTTTCTCTAGTCGCGAAATCCCAGTATACGAAACCCCAAATCGGTTTAGCGTGAATAGGTTTCGGCGTTTCGACACCCGGGAAACCAAAGGGTAAGACCCCTCTCTTTTTCCAGTCACAAAATCCCGGTATACAAAACCCCGAATCGGTTTAGCGTGAATAGGTTTCGGTTTTTCAGCACCTGGGAAACCAAAGGGAAATACCGCTCATTTTTCAAGTCATGAAATCCCAGTACCCAAAACCCCGACGCACTCTGTGGATGAGCCCTAGGTCACCAGATAGGGTCTTTTCGTATATAGGAGGAGTCTTGAAAGAATCTGGACCGTCCATTTGTAGGGGACGCGTTGCGAAGATCTAAATCCACCGGGGTTCTGGATATCGTAGGAATAGGAATGAAGACCCTGCCTTCAATCCTGAAAGGTAGAACGTTGGGATTAAATCTAGGCCATTGATCAAATCGATGATCTAGACCGTAGATCCAGATGATACCAGGCTTTCGAGTTCCAGGGATTCGAAAGGGAAAGGAGGAAAACTTGCATCGCGATTCCCTGAATCGCAAAACCCTGAAAGCATTTAGAGGAATAACACAAGGTCATAGGACTAGTCATATGAAAAGTGACCCAAGGGAGGAGCTAAGGATCTTTTAGACCCTTTTGGGTTTCATCATTTTGAAAGACAAAGAATAGGGGAACGCTTGCATTGCGATTCCCCGAATTGCGAAAACCAGAAGAGCCTTTTTGGTAAGGCCTGTGGTCATAGCCAATGATTACATGGAGGAGGATAAGGGAAGGGATGGTCTATGCTAGGCTCCATAGAAATTTGGGGATTCTATCCCTCAAATAAATTACAAAAATAAAAACAAAATCTTAGTTGTCATAGTGGGTGTGTTACAAATTGGTATCAGAGCATGGTTACAACACTTGGCCTACTTGGGCTCATGGACCATTTGCACAGAAACCCATTTGAAGTACTCTTAAAAGGAGTAACTCTCTATCCTAACCCCTTTTATCAAAAGCCGAAGTTAAGAATGAAAATTCATGTTGTGTGTATGCATTTGAAAAATATGAATTATGCACTGATTGTGAATGAATATAATGTTGACTAACAACAAGTTTTTTTCTTCCAGAACAAGCAAACGATCAACCACAGGAAACTGCAGATGCATAGAATGGTGATGCACCACGAAGTGGGGGATGTCTCCCACAATAGAGACAAAGAGTCTGATGAAAGGAGAGCGGTGGAGACCCCTCCAGATCTAGCTGAGACTGTGAGGAGCCTCATGGTCAAACTACAGAGCTGCAAGGCCGACAACGAGAGGTTGATAAAAGAGAAAGAAAAGAAAATGGAGATTAATGCAGTCTTGCTACAGAGCTTATCTGACATACAAAGACAATTGTAGCATGGACCTGACACCAGTCATGCGGACCAATGACAAACAAAGAAAAGTTGAATTCCACCTGAGATACAAAAATGTGGTCTTTTAAGTGGCCACACTGGGAAGAGAACCTCGAGAAAGGTCTACCCCAGAGATAAGAGACAAGCGTCGGACGATTCCTTTGGAAAGGAAACTGGCGACTCAGAGGGATCTTCTTGTAGCAAAACTAGTTCTTACTCCCGAAGAAAATGAAAGAAGTGAAATCATTCCAAAAATCAGAATCTCGAAGAATTTAAGAAGGCCAAACCTCCCTCTTTTGATGGTAAAATAAAGAAGGGAGAGGAAGTGAAGGCCTAGCTGCTTGGACTAAAGAAGTATTTCAGAGTCCATGACTTCTCGAAAAACTTGAAGGCCCGAGTAGCCACTTTCAACCTGAATGGGAAGGCTTCCATTTGGTGGGAAGATCTTAAGAATGTAAAAGGGATTCATGAAGAAGACCTATCTTGGGAATGGTTTGATAAATACTTCAGGAAGAAGTATCCGTCGAAAAATTATTTCGATGAAAAGACTAAAGAATTATATGAACTCAAGATGGGGCAACGCACCATAGAGGAATATGTCAGCATATTCCTTGAGTTGCTGAGGTACATACCCTATATAAAAGAATAAAAGGCAAAGGTGCATCGATTCATCAGTGGACTACCTAAGGACTATCAGAAAAGGATTGAGTTTGACAAGCCAAAGACCCTAGAAGACACTATCTGAAAGGCAAGATATTGTTATGAATAGCTTGGGCATTAGACAGAACCTCGTGAAGGATGGAAGCAGAAGAATATTATGACATTCCAGAAAAAAGGGGTTTAAATCCCCAAGACTTAAAAACTATAAAAAGGACTCAAGGATGAGCTTTCCAACCCGAAGTGTACACCAGCAGAATTTCCCCTCCCATAGTGGAAATAAACCTTTTGGATCCACCCCAAGAAAGATTGATAACCCAAAGAAAGAACCCTTGAAATGTTGGGGTTGTGGAGAAGCACATCTACTGAGGGACTGCCCACACCTACAACAGAACAATCAAAGAAGTTACAACATTCAAGAAGTTACCACTGTCAATGACATGGCCAGGAGTGTGCCACAAATTTATGCAGCCGTGGATAATAAATAAGTTGACCACCAAGCTTCAGTGGTGGAGATGGAAGGTATGATCACCAACCATCTAGTGTCTATTCTAATTGACCCTAGTTCAAATTTGAGTTATATAGCCCCTAAGGTTGTTGATAAGTGTAAATTACAGCCACATAAACACGCCAAGCCATGGTTGGTATAGTTATCCACCAACACCAAACGAAAGGTAGCAGAGGTCATACCAGCTTGCTAATTCACTATGGGTGAATAACCCACCCAAGCAACCCTTAACGTATTACCCCTAGGATCATATGACTTGTTGATTGGTATGGACTGGCTAGCCACATATAAAGCCAGACTGGGCTGTTACCATAAAACCTTAGAATGTGTAAGTGAAGAAGGAAGAAGGATAACCCTTCAAGGGATCCAAAAACCTGTCTCGATGAGATGAATATCAGTTCTTCAAATGAGAAAGTATTGCAGAAAGGGATGTCCACTATATGAAATACAAGTGTTGGAATCAGTTGAAGATGACAAACCAAGCCTCGAAGACCATCCCAAACTAAGAGAATATAGAGATGTGTTTCCAGAAGAGGTACCAGGTCTACCTCCGAGAAGGGACATTGACTTCTCGATAGAACTTGCACTAGGAGTGGTGCCAGTGTCTAGGACACCCTATAGAATGAGCACACCCGAGCTAGTTGATCTTAAACTACAACTAAAAGAAATGATGGAAAAAGGATATATCCAACCCAGTGTGTCCCCATGGGGAGCACCAGTTATGTTTGTGAAGAATAAAGATGGTACCCTCCGACTGTGCATAGATTATAGACAGCTCAATAAGGTAACCATAAAGAACAAGTACCCCTTACCCCGGATCGATGACCTGTTCAATCAATTGAGAGGTGCTTACATCTTCTCAAAGATTGACTTGAGATTTGGATACCATCAAGTCCGAATCAAGGGTGAAGACATTCACAAAACTGCCTTTAGGAGGAGATATGGTCACTATGAGTTTGTGGTAGTACCATTTGGATTAACCAATGCCCCTGCCACTTTTATGTGCTTGATGAACAATGTGCTCAACAAATTCTTAGAAAAATTTGTACTGGTTGTTATTGACGATATATTAATTTACTCCAAGAATAGAGAGGTACATGAGGAACATCTTAGACTTGTTCTTCAAGTGCTAAGATAACATCAGCTCTATGTCAAATTTAGCAAGTGCAATTTTTTCCAGAAGCAAATACATAACTTGGGCCATGTCATATCTAAAGAGGGAGTAGTAGTAGACCCTGACAAAATCAGGTCTATCATGGAATGGCCTACCCCAAAGGACATTTCATATATCAAATCCTTTATGGGCTTAGCAGAATACTATAGGAGATTTATAAAAGGATTCTCCAAGATTGGTTGTCCAATCACTACCCTCCAGAAGAAGGGAGTCAAATTCCTTTGGACCCCAAAATGCGAAGAAATATTTCAATCCCTAAAACATCTATTGACCCATGCACCCATGTTGAAGATCGTTGATCCCAAAGATGACTTCCTAGTGTGCACAAATGCCTACAAGGAAGGGCTCAGAGGAGTCCTTATGCAAGGAGGAAGTGTAGTCTGCTATGAATCCTGAAAAATTGAATGAGCACGAAGTCAACTATGTGACCCATGATCTAGAGCTAGCCGCCATAGTGCACACCTTAAAAATGTGGAGGCATTACCTCCTGGGAAGGAAATTTTTACTTATGACAGACCACTATGGATTGCGATATCGGTTTGACCAACCAAAGATTAATGCCAGACAAGCTAGGTGGATGGCCCTCCTTAGTGAGTTTGATTTTGAAATCAAATATGTTAAAGGAAAGGAAAATAAGGTGACAGATGCCCTTAGCAGAAGTATGAAAATGATTCACCTGGTAGTGGTGAGAACCTGCGAGACAAATGTCAAAGAAAGAGTCAGGAATGCACAAGAAATAGATACATTCTTCAAGACCGTGACCTCATACCTGGAGAAAGAACCCACATGGATAAAGTATGAAGGCTACCAGATGATAGATGGAGGTCTTATAACCTATATAAATAGATTGTATGTGCTAGATTCTGACGACTTGAAGAGGTTCATAATGGATGAACTACATAAAATACCATATACTGGTCACCCGAGATATCAGAAGATGATCACAGCCACTAGGAAACAATTCTATTGGCCTGGTTTAAAGAAAGACATAGCTAACTATTTAGCTAAGTGCCTAGAATGCCAATAGGTTAAAGCAGAACATTGGCACCCAGTAGGATTATTACAACCTCTACCAATCCCATAATGGAAATGGGAAACCATTTCCATGGACTTCATCACCGAATTACCAACATCGACCAAACAAAATGATGCCATCATTGTTGAAGGAAAATCTCCATGTGGATAGGTAGATCTCCTCTTGAGAGATAGACTCTTAACTCTTAAGACAAAAGATACTTATCATGGTCACTGAATTCCTTTTAGATCTAGATAAAATAATGTATGAGGGGGAAGGAGAAAAGAAGTACCTTTTACCAGTGTTTGTCCCTGCACGATCCGAGTTGAGCTCCAATCTTTCGCTCCTCTATAATCCCTGTAGACAAACAAAAGTACAACCACTTCCTACTCTACTGAGATTAGTTTGAAACAAATCTATCTATTAGAGACAAGTTCATGTGAGATTAAGCACAAATTAGAAAGAAACAGGCCAAGCATATTCTATTGATGAGAACAACAATGAAGAAAACTTACAACCCTAGATGCGAGTGTAACAGCTTCATCAAGTCCTCCTTGTATAACCCTTGCTCAAAAGACCCACGATCATAATGAAAATAACTTCACTAATTATTATCCTCCACTTCACTGTGTGTTTCCTATGAGATCATAGGTTTCATGCCTTCAATTCTTCCCTTTTTACCATAAGAAATCCTGCTTATATAGGCTTGGAGAGGTCCAACCACTTGAGATATCTTTGGGGTAAGTTGAGGATTTTCCTCCTTTAGTTAGGGATCTTCCCTAGGATCATGGCTTGACTAAGGATTCGAATCCAACTGCCTTCAAAGATTGAAGGGATATTTCCCTCATTCTTGTCAACAAACCAACTGTTGCCCAGAATAGGTAGCTCTCCTCCAATAGGGCAGTCATAGGGTTATAATGCTCCCTAGTAATGTATAGGGGGGCGCCAACACTCCTAACAGCAGAAACGCTCCTCCAAAATGGCAGACAAAGTGTTATAACACTCCCGGATAGTCTATAGGGGGGTGCCATCACTCCTGAGAGAGGTATAGGGGAGCGCTCTCCTCTAAAAACTCAATTTTAGTGGTTCTTTCAAATGGAAAGAGGTTCATAAACCCACTTAACCATTCCTCTTCTTCCAAATCAAATGTTCGAGGTGTTTCAAATGTCCTTCCGAGGTCGTTATAAGCATGACATAGGAATTATGGCAGTATGCTTCTTCTGACATTTGCGACACTTGGGACACTTGTAATGATGACACTTGCGACACTATCAATGTGAGTATTTTTTATGTGTAACAGATTGCCCCCCAAAGTATGAAGTTAGAAGATGAGAACTGATAACTGAAATGCTTTGCAGACTTTCAAGCAAGGTTATAGACACAAAGAACCTGACAGAAGATGCACACAAACATCCAACAAATATTATGACATGTTTCAAACCCAAGGCAGGCATACCTATGCTTGGGTGATAAAGACTTGCAAGATATGGCTGCCATAAAATACACTGCAGATCCATAATTGTATTGATAAAAGGTATAGCCATCGAGGATACAGTGTGGATCTATACTCCTATGACCTAAATTGATCGTATCCATGAAGAATACACAGTGTATCTACGAGATGAAAAGACATAGCCACGACCAATACAAAGTGGATCTATGTGACAATATATGTGTCATTTGTTCAAGAGAAATTCTGTCGCAACCGAGGTAAAGTACGTATCAGAGTGATCACTCAACCTAGGGTCTTCTTACCAATCCCGATGTAGTATGAATCTAACCATGTGAATATATGTATTGATGTCGAACATGGAAGAAACCACTTGATTACCAGTCAATGATGTAAACCATTAACAAGCACGAGGGAAATCATCATTAATGTCAATGATTCCTAAGGTACCCTAGTACATTCCAATGAATGTGAATGGATGAGCTGAAGTCAAACATCCATGGAATCATTCGATTAGAGTTCAATGATGTAAACCCACTTTCGAATGTGAGGAGGTCTTCCATTGAGGCATGAAGGTCCCAAAGTACTAATCGGTTTCTAAGTCTAGTTCCTAGATAATGTGTTGAAGTCGATAGTAATAGACTTGTCGAAGGAGGGCCTTGATGTATCCCCCATCAACGACACGAAACAGACACAGAGATGTAATTGGTAGATCAAATGAACATGGAATGACATGGGTATTGAGAGAAGATATTTTTGATGGCTGACTCTCGAGGAAGATACTTCCCTTGAACACTGAGGCACAACAGTTGAAACATGACAAAAAACCAAAACACGATGATGCAATGGATACTGTGACTTTCGTTGAGTGACCCAAAGGAGTAAGAAAAACTCAAAGGATTGGTTCAATGCATAGGTTCAGTGGATTAACATGTGCACAAAGACAAAGTGTCGTGTTCAAGGGTGGCTCTAAGAGTTACTTGGTAATGTTCTCAAAAACTGCTTGTCTTGCTTCTTTCAATTTTTTCCCCCATCCAGATAGACGAGTACCTCTTTTTGATTTAACGAGCTCGAGGAGGATAACACATGCTCGATATAACTCACCTTCAGTAAGTTCCTCTTCCTTTGTTTATCGAACTGGAATAAGTAAGGGTTCTCTCCCATATGGGCCCTTTAATGTATGATGTTTAACGAGTCCAAAGAAGGTAAACTCGAAGGTTTTTCATGATTATAGAGTCTAGAAAAACACTTAAAAGAAAACTCTCTCAGTTCCTTTTTTCGTAAAGTAGTCTAATGAGACATAAAAAGAGATAAACTATCATTCAAAATATGTTTTCTTCAAATACTTTAATGAGCGTGAAGAGAACAAGGTCGCTCGACAATCTTTTCATGTTTAGAGAGTCTGAAAAGAACTTAAAGATGACTCCAATGTTGTCCTTTTTCGTAATGTTATTCTCACGAGGCTGAAAAAAGAGATAAATTATCACTCGAAAGATGCCCTTTCAAACCTTTTAACGAGTGGGAAAGGAAGCAAGATCACTCGGCAATCTTTTCATGTTTAGAGAGTCTGAAAAGAGCTTAAAGGAGACTCCAGGGGGTTCATTTTTCATGTATCCATACAGGTCCAAAAAAGAGATAAAAGTTTACCTGGATGCATTCTCATGTATTTACGAGCATGAGAAAGAACAAAGACTAATCTCGGTATGCTCCCAGCTTGAAAAGCTAGTGGCTTAACTCCAGAATGATCATCAAAGGCTGGAGACATGCCCTCCAAGCTTCAATTCATTCACTGATTTTAAGGTTGTCACCAATTTCTCTATGAGATGAGAAAAAGGAGAAGGGTGGATGAAAAGAAGGTTCAAGAGAGGTGATTATTTCATTTTTTAACAAGATTGAAACAAGAAAAGAACTATGCTCAGGGCCTCTGTTTCATTTTTTAACGAGATTTCCACAAAGACAAGAAACTATGCTCGTGACTGCTTCTTAATCATGGCTTCCAAGAGGATAATGTTCTGGAAGGATACTATGTCAAGGGACAAAACTTGATCATGGCCTCCAGGAGATCTTCACTAGATGGAAGATAATCACTCGAAAAGGAACACATGTCGAGGGTTGCGATAGGAGTAAGGAGATCAGGCTCCAATAACCCTACCGAAGAAATCACCATGTCCACTACCGGATCCAAATCATCAGAAGTTGAAAGCATGGGAGACAATAGAAAATCGACATCAGGAGGGGAGATAGACTGTATATCTACCAGAATTTATTCACGAGGGGGAAGAAAAGAGGATCGGTGATGGTTATTATCCCAGGGTAACTTGTCAATGCGAAGCATATTCAGAATAGATTCATCCGAAGGAAAATTTGGGGAAATGTAGTGGATCACAGACGACAAGGAACTCAACTGTGATTGCATCGAGGAAACATCAGGCGCTAATAGATGTTGGTCATATGACGAGAGAGAAGTGGATTGGGTAGAAACATATGATGGTTCGGCTGGACTGAGTGGCACGATGTAACCTAGTGCATCGAATTCCAATGGACAAGGTACAATCTAAGGGTCAGATGATTCCAAAGATTGATAAGCCCCAGTTGAAATCATATCGATGGTGGAAATATGATGTATAGTCAGTGGAAGTGGTGTAGGGAAGGTACCCATGAGGCTAGAATCTTTTAGTAAGACAACACCAACACTTTAATACGTGATCTTGTGGTCCCCCAAGAAAGGAATATTGTTGGTAGTGGGAGCGCGAGCATCGGTCGTGAAAAAATCCAACTGATCAATAGTGACAATTTTCCCCTGATGAGGAAATTGGACACATCGAAAAACTGACGAGGCAACGACAATCATAGCATAAAACCAACTTCTTCCAAGTAACAAGTTGTAATCAAGGGGGGCATCGACCACCTTGACATCAACAGTAACAGTTTTTCCAGCCAATTGGATGGGCAGGGACTGTAAAATCCCATGGGGATGAAAACCTTTCCCATCGAAGGTGCGTAACATCATTGGGGATTTGTTGAGTGTTGGTGATTTTAAACCTTTCCAACACGCCAAAGACATGACACAAGTCAAGGCTCCCTCATCCAGAATAGTTCGGTGGATTTGTTGGTTGTGTACAACAACATCAACTCGGAAAGCAAGTTGGTGGGAGAGTTGAGACGCATAATTATCTAGGTTAAACATGATATGGTTGGACGACTCAGGATCAACAACGCCAAGATCGTCCAAGAGCATTCTACATTGACTGGGGCAGTGCTGTAGAACTTCTAATGCAGACATAGCACACGGTGCTTGAACCAAATCTTCAACAATGTTGTAGTTCTGGGTGGCACGTGAACTAGGATTAAAGGTAGCTTTACGTATAGTGCTCTTAGGAGGGCGTAAGATAGAGTCGAACATGGGTTTCTCAATCTGAAGTGGTCTAGATGGAGGATTAACCGATGGAAGACTAATGGAGGATGATGATGGATCTGGTAAATTACCGGTACCGTTAGTGTCTTTTCCTTTGTCAAGGTTACTTGGTGTGTCATATGTCTTAGAGAGAGTGGTCAAATTGATCCCATTAAACATATAAATATGTGCACTCGACGAGGCCTCATCATTAGGATAACTAGAACTACCCCCAGGAGAGGGAGTTTCAGCTACCATGGATTGTTGTTGTGGAAAAGGCTGAGTAAGCACAATGGGTTCTGACTTTCCTTGGAAAATTTTGGCCACTTCATTATGAAGTGGACAATATCGAGTGTAGTGATCGTCACTACAAATGATACATGGGAATTTCAGTTTCCGTTGTGGTTGCTTTTCGGTAGAAACTGTTTGATTTTTTTGGTTGTTCATTATTACTTTTTGATTTATTCTTTGTCTTCTTCTTACCTCTGGATTGTTGTGAAGGGGTAGATTGAACTGCATTCACCTCAGAGATCTAGTTTTGAGGGGAGGTAGAGGAGAGTGTGGTTTTTTGGGAAAAAGATTGGGTTTTGACAGAACCAATAACACCATCCGCATGAGATGAGGATGACGATTTAGATGGATTGGTATTAGCTTGAGCAGCATTCAGAAGAAAATCACACAAAGTACCAGATTGGGAATAGACCAAATATAAATACTGAGCCCGAGCGATGGATTGTTCCTCTGTGACCGCACCACCCATAGTGACATCGTGAGTGATCGGGGGTAACAGTGATTTAGTAAACCATTCCGCCAATAATATGTCAGCAATGACTGCCTTGATCATCCTTTGTCGTCGCCTCCACTCATGAATATGGTCAGATATATGCATAGAGTTAGTTTGATGAAGGGAGGTCAAGAGTTTAGTACCCGTCTCATAGAGAATAGGTAGTTTAAAGTGTGTGAGGAAAGACATGGAAAGGGAATTGAAATCATGAAAAGAAGCACGTGGTAGTTCGATATACCACTTTGTTGCCAAACCAGTAAGTGTTTGCTGGAAAAGATGCAAACGTACAGAATCATCCATGAGGGAGTTTGATGAACACCACAAATGGAAAGTCATCACATGGTTGTTTGGATCTTCACCAGGGTTTCCATCAAATTTCGTAATATCGGAAGGAAGTTTAGCTGGAATGACTGGCGAAACCGGTGAATGAAAAATAGGATCATTAGTTAACCGAGACAAGTCTGAGAGATCCAGAGTTGCAAGGAAGGGTAGTTGTCGGTTAATTTGCGAATGATACTGGTGCGACATAGGAACACCAGTAGGACCATAAACTGGGTTAGGTGGATAGTTGTAATGAGTAGGTCCTCCTACATACAGTTGTTGTTGGCCAGAATAAGCAGGATTCAATGGTGGATGAGAAACATTTGCATAACCCGATGGGTTCTGGGCATTATAGGTCGGGTGATTTTCTTTCCCATGAGGAGGATAAACATTTTTCCCTTGAGAATGGTAAGGAGTATATCTCGGAGGTGGATACACATTATACCCATGAGGAGGATAAGACTTTGGTCCCAGAGAACTCTAGGTGGTGTTTGGGATTCCGCCCGGATAAGATTGTCCGTAAGATGTTCCAGAAGGAACAGGATTGGATAATCCTCCTAGTGGGTTATTATACGAGTGCCCCCCAATGTGGGGTTGAGTAAAAGTGCCTCCTGAAGATACTCCGCGGGATTTTGAAGGGTTTCCAGCAAATAAGGGTTGCCCCCCTGTCAGTGGTAGATTTACGATCGGGGTATGACTGGCAAATGGAGGTTTCCCTCCAGGAGGAGCATGAAAAGGGGGTTTTCCCTTGAGAGGGGTAGGCCCACCATGGAAAGGTATTCCTCCAGGAGGGAAAGGTTCATTAGATGGTGGTTTCCCTCCAGCCAGTTGTGTTGGGCTAGCAGGGGTCTGCATTCTCGAGTGAGAATATGTCCCAGCAGGATTGTGTGGAACATGTGGAGTTGTAGAGTAAAAGCTTATAGAAACGGGGGTAGATATTGAGGTGCCTTGGAGATGAGTAGAGGTGATGAGTCCAGCACTAGGATGGACTTGTGCTGGTGTAACAGTAGGGTTAATAACGTGATCGACTGGGTGATTCATGGTTTGACCGGATGGTCCTGTTTCACTAGGAGGGTCATGAGGATGAAAAGGTTGTCGAAAGGATTCGAAATGTTCATAGAGATCGAGTCCCGATGATGTCCTCCATACAGAATGAGTAGGTGTGGGATTGGTATCTACTGTGGTGCTATGACAAACAGGAGTCCTATACTCCTCACCAAAGATTGGTTCTGTGTATCCCATATATGTTTCGGTAAAAATCCTCCTCGATAATCGTGGGACCTCTTCGTCTATGATGTTCCCAAGGGAGTCTAAACGAACCAAAAGTGGTTCGAGAGGAGTTACCGACACAGATGTAGTGGGATATTCAACCATGACCAAAATGCCTTCTGAGTTATCTAACAGAGGAGCAATAGAACTTCATGTGTCAGATTGATTTTCTACCTCTCTATGGTAGTTGTCTTCTGGAGGGTTAGGAGGTAAGGGTTGATATCCTTCTGGAGGCAACCCTTGCATCCTACTTGATCGGCAAAGACCTTTATTGTCTACAGGCTCAATTGTGGAGAATAACAGAACACGCTGAAAAACTAGGGCCAACTAACAAAAATAAACAACATATGATAATAAAATATAGGAATCAACCAAGCAGACAAAACTTCTCTCGATGATCATACTAGTTGGTGATGAAATCCAACGTTGCGTGATCAAGTCAAGAAGGGGCTAGGATATGGTGGAATAGTTACAATGGAGACCTACTTAACGGACCTTCACCTTGGTGCAACCTTCCATGCAGTAATTGTGGATTTACCCTCCAATGAGGCAGAGTGAGTTTTACCAATCTCTGTTCCAGGTACAGTGAGACTTTTCTTCACCATCACCTTATGTAAGTACCTAAATATTATGGCAACTAAAGACACCAATTCGCAGTGAGTCCCTGGGTGGGTACAATCAACAGTCCGATCTGAAACGTATGGGCAGGATAACAAGTCCAAAATCAACCTGAGAGGCTCCCACACATAATCGTGGGTATACCTTCAAGTGACCCCCAATATGCGATCCGACCACTACAAATAGTTGAACCACAGAGGGATAATCTCTGTAATTCACCCAAATGTGACCTCGTGCGTAACCCCTATGTGAGAGGGGGATCCCAGAAAAACAATACGACAATTGGATTTCACTCTCCCCAGCTCAGGATGCTAATGTTTGTTTTGAAAACTTTGGAGAGTTGTACTCACAGCCTAATCCAAAGTGCTAACCCTAGTCTACTGTTGATGGAAGATCCTAAAAACAAAAAATGTTCTATATAGTTTTTAATTAGCATTCGTTTTACAATTGTTCTTTACTCAAAGGGTGCACGAAAGTGAAACTGATGGGATGAGGACTCAATTCCCAAAAAGATGCATGGAAGATGATAAGCAATCGTTTCTTTTTAATGAATGCCTATTTAAGGGAAAGAGAAAGAGTTGTTTTCACTATCAAACACTTATATGAAATGTCCTCAATCAATTTTGTTCTCAATCAAATGTAATGCAATGCCAAAACATTTCAAAAATGCCTTCTAATATGAAAACCAATCACTAATATGTATCTTTTTCATTTGTATGTGAATGGCAATTAAATCAATGCAAAAAGATTATCCTGCCAACAACCCTTTATGATCAAATAGATTTGGACAGGGATAATCCCAAACAACACACCTTCTTGCGATAATTAAAACAAGAAGCAAAGAAAATAGAAGATAACAAATAAAATCAAACAATTCACACAAAAAGGACATGTTCAAGAACAATGACCTCAAAAAACCCAAATGAGATGATTCACAGATTTATGATGTCCTTCACCAGAGTTCCAACTCAATCGGATAAGAGAGAAGAAAGCAGTGGATTAATTCCAAGTTCTCAACAGCAGAAAAACTCAAAAAAAAGGAAGAAGGCCACAAAATCTAAACAACAAAGTTCTTATTCCTCAGAAGGAAGGATGTCAAAGGTCAATAGGAAGAAGCATTGAGTCACAAAGAATCTCAGCAAGTGAAAAACAAAGATTGGATCTCAAAAAATGCAATTCTGGAAAGGATTTTTTGCAAAGGGAGGCTAGCGCTCTGGTGTAAGGGGCACCAGAGAGTTACAACACTCTGTCTAAGACCAAGGAGGGGCGCCAGTGCTTTGATATAAAGGTAGGGGAGCGTCAGGCTTCCACAGCTCACAAAATTGTCCAAAAACCCTAAATTTCAATCAAACTTTGGCAATCAAGATGAATATGATGGGGTAAGGAGTCAATCAGCATATGACATCAAACATATGGGGTGAACAAGGTCTAAAAACAACAAAGGGTAATACAAGGTCTATGAGGAAAGCCAAAACTGAAAGTTTTGATTCGATCCTTAGTGGAGTCTCCAATTTTTGTTGAAGGAAAAGCTCCCTGCAGATAGGTAGATATCCTCTTGATGGCTAGACTCTTAACTCTTAAGACAAAATATGATTATCATGGTCAATGACTTCATTTTATATCTAGATAAACTAATGTATGAGGAGGTAGGAGAAAATAAGTACCTTTTACTGGTGTTTGTCCCTGCACGGTCTGAGTTGAGCTCCAATCTTTCGCTCCTCTATAAGCCCTGTAGACAAACAAAAATACAACCACTTCCTACTCTACTGAGATGAGTTTGAAATAGATCTATCTATTAGAGACAAGTTCATGTGAGATTAAGCACAAACTAGAAATAAACAGGCCAAGCATATTATATTGATGAGAACAACAATGAAGAAAACTTACAACCATAGATGCGAGTGCAACAGCTTCATCAAGTCCTCCTTGTCTAACCCTTGCTCAAAAGACCCACGATCAGAATGAAAATAACTTCACTAATTATTCTCCTCCACTTCATTGTATGTTTCCTATGAGATCATAGGTTTCATGCCTTCAATTCTTCCCTTTTCACCATAAGAAAGCCTTCTTATATAGGCTTGGAGAGGCCCAACCACTTGAGATATCTTTGGGTAAGTTGACGATTTTCCTTCTTCAGTTAGGGATCTTCCCTAAGATCATGGCTTGACTAAGGATTCGAATCCAACTACCTTCAAAGATTGAAGGGATCTTTCCCTCATTCTTCTCAACAAACCAACTGTTGCCCAGAATAGGTAGCGGTCCTCCAAAAGGGCAGTCAGAGCATTATAACGCTCCCTAGTAATGTATAGGGGGGTGCCAACACTCCTAATAGCAACAACGCGCCTCCAAAATGGAAAAAAAAGTGTTATAACACTCCCAAATAGTCTATAGGGGGGCACCAACACTCCTGAGAGAGGTATAGGGGAGCGCTCTCCTCTAAAAACTCAATTTTAGTGGTTCTTTCAAATGGCAAGAGGTTCATAAACCTAGTTAACCATTCCTCTTCTTCCAAATCAAATGTTTGAGGTGTTTCAAATGTCCTTCTGAGGTCGTTATAAGCACAACATAGGAATTATGGCAGTATACTTCTTCTGACATTTGTGACACTTGCGACCAAAATGCGACACTTGCGACACTTGTAATGATGACACTTGTGACACTATCAAAGTGAGTATTTTTTATGTGTAACAATCACGGTAGTCGTGGATAAATTGAGCAATTCTGCCCATTTTATCCCCGTCAAATCGACTTGCAAGGAAATAGATATCGCCAGCATATTCATGAAGGAGATATTCAGACTACATGGTATGCTTAAAGCAAACGTGTCTGACAGAGACACGAAATTTACTTCCAACTTTTGAAAATCCTTTATGGCTGGTCTAGAGACCAAATTATTGTTTAGCACAGCCTATCATCCTTAAACCGATGGACAGACAGAAAGAGTGAACCAAATATTAGAAGACATGCTAAGAATTCATGTAATGCATCAACCTAAAAAGTGGGAAGATTACCTGCCACTGGTGGAATTCGCCTACAACAACAACTACCAAGAATCCCTGAAGACGAGTCCTTTCGAAGTCATCTATGGTAGGCTGTGTAACACTCTAGTCAGTTGGAGTAATCCCATAAATAGAATTACTATTGGACCCAACATGTTGAAATAAATGGAACAACAAGTGATTCAGATAAAACAAAATCTAAAAGTCACTCAGAACAGACAAAAAAGTTACGTCGACCAAAAGAAAACTCCAAGAGAATTCAAGATGGGAGACCACGTATATCTCAGAGTTAGGCCCAGGAGCTTGTGCCAAGTTGGCACCTCGGTATTGTGGACCCTTTGAAGTTCTAGATAGAGTGGGACCTGTAGCCTATAGGCTAGCACTTCCTCCCACCGTAAAAGCACATAATGTTTTCCATGTTTCATTATTCAAGAAATATGTACATGATTCTAATCATATAATTGATTGGTCTATGATCTAGGTGGAATCGAAGGGACAATTCCTACTAGAACCTCAATTCATACTAGACAGAAAGGAAACCCCACTCAGGAACCGAACCATTGCACAGTTCAAGGTGCAGTGGAAACATTTTGGCCCAAATGAGGCTACATGGGAAATGGAAGATGCCATGAAACATGCATATCCAATTTTGTTTACTTCTGTACATACACGTCATATTGATAGATAGAAAATTAAGGAAAATGTTCCTTTAAGGGGGAGGGAATTGTAACACCCTATTTCCCCCAGTCTATAAAAATAACTATATTGGCCAAGAACTATGGCAAACTCAAAGATGTGAATGTTTGATTTGACGGACCTTTGTATAAAAGGTCGATGAATGTAAATTATGTTATGAATATGTGTTGCATGACTGTTGGGAGGGGGATATGCTAAAAGAGACCACGATGTCTAATGAGAGGTGGTGGAAGGGACCTGGAATGGTTGCGTTAACTTCCATCGAGCCAGTACCATAGCGATTTTTACTTTCTCAAAGACCAAAGCAACTCTCTGACCCTGGAATGGATTTCCTGTCAGATTGGTAGGTGGGGAGGCTCCTGAAGAGTTAATGAGGGGATGGGGGTGAATCGTGTTGATACTGAGAGGGGGATGAATCAGTATCAAGTACAATTTAAAAACATTTTTCAACTTATACTTAAACCATTCCATTATATCCAATGAGCAATGAACAATAGTATAAGAGTTACACCAATAAACCACAATACACCATGTGCAATATATGAGAAATAATCAATAGTTTTTGTTCAAGGGAAGTAATGAATTCCAAAGGTAGCTATAGCTTCCAAATGTAAAGGGAGGGATAAAAATTAAAGAGGAAGATACAATCCTCCAATATCAAGAGAGAGTTGAACTCTCCATCCTTGCCCCTTCCTTCCACCCAAGAATATATGAGAGATAATAAAACTTTACATTAAATCATCACCATCAACCAATCATCACATAGAACCTGAT
>ML786120.1:182583-215012 GCA_009831015.1 Picea engelmannii
GTCCAAAACCCATGACTAGGGTTGACATCAATGACAAAAACCAATCTTCCAACAAATTGCCCATCTATAAAATATCCCAGACCTAATCATGGATGGGAAAATTCATGCCACACGCAATCTTATAGAGAAAAAGGCAAGAGAGGAAGTGTGGGTAGAGAGAGATCGCACACGACAGGGATCGCAGAAGAGAACTGGAGAAAACTTTGGAAACACAGAGAGTTTTGAACATAGGAGAAGGAGAGTAACCTTCGTCCTTGACTTTCGTGGAGCTGGAAGTAGGAGACTGAATCTCAAAGCATCATGGTATAGCTGGGGGGTGGCTAGTGGTAAATCCATTTGGAGTCACTGAGCCTACGGTTGGGTGGAAACGAGCACCCCTCTCAGCAGTTGCATCACGCCTGGTGTTTCTGATAAGTTTTATGTCCTGTATTTTGAATTGAATGTCATGGACACATGCTCATGCTTATACGCTCATAAATAGTTTTTGTATAGAAGAGGTTTCCTTGTGTTTTGATTAGAAATAATGGATGCATAATCGGTTTATGTATAGAATGAATAAGTTCAGAATACAAGTCTATTCCCTTGAGATTTGTCCCATCTACTTGACTCATGCTATGCCCTAGTTTTATTTCTCGAAGGCACCTCCTCCCGGGAAGTTTCCTCACATTCCAGAGCCGGAGTGAGTTCCTTGAAAATACTATCGTTATATTAAACCCATGAGTTTACTTTACCCCTATCATAGAGTCATAGCTCGGCGAATTAGGAAGGATTTTCATTGAAGTCACCAAGCCTAGGGATAATTACCCAAGAACCCTCTAAAGGTTCAGATGACCTGGGTCTGGAAACATTGTACAAGAAAGAGTAGGTCTCTCAGGTTTCGAAGTCATGGGAGTTAGAATCCCTGATAGGTTGAATCTCATGAATCAAGCTTAGAAAGGATAGCGAGTCCCATTTATCGAAAGAGAATACCCCATTGTTTGGTACACGAATGGTTGGAATCCTTTTAGAAATACCCCAGATTTGTCAAGACCGATGGATCTAGAGGAGAAGTACAGGTGTTAATACCTCGACCCCTTCAACCTTCATAAGTAGCGATGGGATCCAGGACCATAGATCCAAGGATCTGTCGGAGCTCTATGGACCGTCAGATCAGGGGAGGCTCATAGGCGTTAATCTCATACATAAATTTCCTTATCGGGGATTCTGGGATCAGAGTTTCGAAAGGTAAGGAAACTCTCTGTTGTGGATTTTTGCCAGTCATCAAATCCCAGTATACGAAACCCTGAATCGGTCTAGCATGAATAGGTTTCGGCATTTCGGCACCTGGGAAACCAAAGGGTAAGCCCCTCATTTTTGCCAGTTGTAAAATCCTGTTATACGAAACCTCGAATCAGTTTAGCGTGAATAGGTTTCGGCGTTTCAGCACCCGAGAAACCAAAGTGTAAGACCCCTCATTTTCTCCATCATGAAATCTCAGTATACAAAACCCTGAGTCAGTTTAGCGTGAATAGGTTTCGGCATTTCGAGACCCAAGAAACCAAAGGGTAAGACCCCTCACTTTCGCCAGTTGCAAAATCCTGGTATATGAAACCCTGAATCGGTTTAGCATGAATAGGTTTTGGTTTTTTGGCACCTAGGAAACCAAAGGGCAAGACCCCTCGTCTTCGTAAGTCGTGAAATCCCGGTACCCGAAACCCCAACGCATTCTATGGATGAGCCCTAGGTCACCAAAAAGGGTCTTGTGGTAGGAAGGAGGAGTCCCAAAATAGTCTAGACCATCCATTTGTAGGGGACGCGTGGTGAAGATCTAAAGCCACTAGGGTTCTGGACATTGGAGGAATAGGAATGAAGACCCCGCCAGAAATCTTGAAAGGTAGAACATCGGGATTTAATCCGGGCCATTGATCAAATTGACGATCTGGACTGTAGATCCAGATGATACTGGGCTTTTGAGTTTCGGGGATTCAAAAGGGAAAGGAGGAACTCTTGCATAATGATTTCCCAAATTGTGAAACCCTGAAAGAATTTAGAGGAATACCACCAGGTCAGAGGATCGATCGTATGAAAAGTGGCCCAAGGGAGGAGCTAAGGATCTATTAGACCCTTTTGGGTTTCGACATTTCGAAAGATAGAGAACAGGGGAATGCTTGCATCGCGATTCCCCGAATCCTGAAATCCGGAAGAACCTTTTTTGTAAAGCCTGTGGTCATAGCCAATGATTACATGGAGGAGGATAAGGGAAGGGATGGTCTGTGCAAGGATCCACAGAAATTTGGGGATTCTGTCCCTCGAAGAAAAGACAAAAAGAAAAAGAAAATCTTAGTTGTTGTAGTGGGTGTGTTACACCTGCTTTGTGTACTGTGTTTTTATGATATTAATTAGACTTTACTAGAGATTAGAAGTACATGGTGATTTATACAAAGATTCATGTGATGGTATGTTTTATTCTATGTTTTCCTATGTGTGATTGTGCCTCTTTCTCTTTTTTCATTCAAATGTATGAATAAAAAGTATTTTAATGATTTAAGTATCACATTATGTTCAATACCAATCTAATTAGTTTCATGACACCATGAATTATGAAATACTTAAATCATTCAAATAATTTGAAGTCATACATTTGAATGAAAAAAGAGAAAGAGACACAACCACACATAGGAAAACACAGAATAAAACATACCATCACATGAATCTTTGTATACATGACCATGTACTTCTAATCTCTAGTAAACTCTAATTAATATCTAAAAAATATAGTACACAGAGCATGAAAGTCCTTTTTATCCACAATCAAACCCCGATGGACCTCTCTCCTCATTCAATATATATAAAGATATAATATTCTATCCTAAGGGGTTTGAAATCCATCTTTTTCCAAAGATAGAGAATTGTTACAATACTTTAGGGATAAGATATTTGCAAAATATGTCCATATCCTATTATGTAGGATATGATCTTTCACCAACTAAAATTGTGCTAAATGAAGAGAAAATCATGGGATATGGTAGAAAAATATTCAAACTTCATCATCCAAATCAATTTGGAGTCAATTATGCCAAGTTGAAATTCCACCAAGTCCAATTTCAAAAACTTCTAGAACTTTGTCAGCAAAATTGTCTTGGTGAAATTATGAAAAATAGGCCTCAAAGATGACATAATATATCCAAAAATGTGATACATGTGTAACAAATGAGAGAGGTTTTTGTTATTTGTACTGTCTTTGACAAAAACCTCTTTCAGTTTAAAAAGAATCCTTTATATTTGGTCAGAAACATAATTTGAATTGACTTCTAAAATAGTAAAAAACGCAACATGATATGTCATAGTTGTGCAACAAGGTTGGCACGCAATAGTAACCTATAAACAAAATGAAACAATAGTTGCACATAAACTAATTTTCTTGAAATTTTCTTATTTTACCTTACCTGGGTTGATTGATTGTGATGGTGTATATGTTCTTGTTTTTTCAGTTAGATAGGTTCCCATGTGCATTTAAAAAATTGAACCAGGAAGGAAACCCACAGTCATTGACCTCATGGACCTCACTGGTGAGGAAATATTCAGAAGAATACAGTTTCAAGGACTTCATAGACCATTTCTACCATCCAATGGTTTGCATGTTGAACAACAACATAGAGCCAAGGATCAATGAAGAGATTCAAAGAGTCCTTCATCTTTCTGATTTAGCCAATATAGGTGATTAGTATTTATACCAAAACCACAAAGAGATAAGAGTGTATGGGTGTGGGATGCAAACTTATAGATTTCCCAAATACCTCCCTGTAAGGATATTTGCACTGGAATACATAAATTAGATGGTGTACTCAGATGAAATTCACTTTGTTGCAGTAAAGAAGAAACAACATATCAGAATCAAGGCTCATATTGGCCCATTCATCTGCAACAACAAATCATCTGGAGAAGAATAAAATAACATCTTCAAATAGATGAGGTTTAATCAGAGTTCCACTTGGTATTATGACTCATTTGGTGTCATCTCAGAGCTTATATTCAAAAAAAGGATCACTCCTTATGCTCACACACACAAGCTAGAAGTGGAGAAGTATATGAACCAGACAAAATGGAAAGAAAACACATTTCTAGAAATAGAGGAACAACCTTCCCCTATCACTGTTTCACATACCAACACACCTCAAAAGAAAATAGAGAAGAGAGAAAGAAAGGAGGTTTCTCCTTTAGTCACAGAGGTATCAACCGAGGACTTCCAAGTTTACAGAAAGAGGGCCAAGACTAGTCACACACTAGACCTTCTCAAGGAAGGAGAAATGAAGTCCATCATAGTCATGGAGGGACCACACTCTTCATCCTTTTCAGAGATTTATTTCATAGTGTCCACATCATCACATCCGAAACAAACATACACTACTCTGTCAGCTGAATCAACTCATGAGCAAACAAAGTCAAATATTTTTGACAAGTACAAGTAGATCAAACAGAGAAAAGAACTCCTCAACAACAACACATATCCTCAGTTCTCGAAACAAGCCTCCACTACTCAACACAGGTTGTTGTGAGCATTTGACTAAGAGAAAGGAAGAATGAAAATGGCATTCTTACAAGAAAAATTTCCCCATCCCAAGACAAAGGCAGACTACAAGAAGACTTCCTTTGAGTTTGATGTAAAGGATGTCCATCGAGTGGACCAAATGGATATGCATAGGCAGATATGAGAGATGGTATTATCTACCTTGACCAACACCTCAATGATTGCTTGATCCAGGTGGATATTGGTGGCCACCCACTGTTGGGCACTTTAATTGTCTAATTGAATAGAAAATCAAAGTGTTCAATATAATTTGTCAACCCAGGGAAGTCTGTTATTTCAAGATAATTGTGCACATTCTATGCTAGATTATGAAAGCATCTCTAATCTAGTTGTAGTAGGGAAACAAACATTATCACTAACACAGTTGTGCTAATATAGCTGGAGTTCTACAGATTTCAAATCATAATTGCAATCTAAACTGATGAATGTATAAGAACCCTGGATTTCCTACTCTAATCTAACTTTCTAATTTACTTTTGCAGGAAAATGTTATATACTATTTGAAGAAAGGAAATCTACTTATTGCAAGAAGGTACTTTACACTTTTAGTTCTCAGAATCAAGATTTTAACCTAATGCAGAAAAAGGGAAAGCAGTTCTCTAGTAATGTTCAGCAATCAACTTCTAATTCTCATGAGACAAGTTTATGTGCATCTAAAAAGAAGGAACTAAACTGTAACAACAGTTGTATTCTAGAAATGTCTAATAGTTAAATCATTCACATTTAAAACAACTAATCTAGAATTCAAAACAGAGCGGAATCAATGAGGACAATGGGCCCTTTCCTTCTTACTGAATCCGCTCAGAGAAATAGGTTACAACCTTCTAAAGGAATTCAATCCACTCTTTCATTCAATTTCCAAAAAGGTATGTGTACAATAAGCATTACCTTTCTTTCTCTAGTAAAAAAAAACTCCTTTTCATGACAAAAGATCTATTATTTAAAGTCAAAGTCATTCAGTAGAACATAAACATAATAGTCTTGAGAATCACCGATTCTCAAGCTGTTCGTTTGATATCATTAATACAAAATCTAGAACTCTCCTTGATCAACATCGTGAGCCAACATATCTAATCAGCAGGTGTTGTAGCAGTCGTATAACAACAGGACTGGTGGCATCTGTTGTAACAGCTTCCAGGATTGACGAGTTGTTGCAGTAGTCATGTAACACCTTCCAGGATTGGTGGCATCCATTGCAGCAGTCATGTAACAACTTCCAATATTGGTGGCATCCATTGCAACATTCATGTAACAACTTCCAAGATTGGCGCATAGCTGTAACAGCAGTGAGTTTCTCGAACTGGGTTGTTCTAAGCATTTTGATCATTAGTTAAATCATTTCGTGGGTAAAATATGTGAACGTTACCAATCAAACATGCTAAGTAAATGAAAATATAAAAGCGATATGAATAGTTCATACCTTGGTAAAAAGGGTCTTATTACTCATTATAATAGTCATTTATATTAAGAATGAGAAGGTTGAATGGGCAAAAGATGTAGTGAAAAAGGGACATTTCTGGGTCCTAACACCCACCTATTCCAACTGGCTCCTCATGTCCTTTTTTTTTCAACACGTCCTTCTGTACTAATTTATAATTGTGAGTTATACACTTCTGGGGATTTTTGAAGCCCCACACATTCTCCAGGTGGATACGGGTGGCCTCTTGCCTAATCCAACTGGCTTATTTTGTATTTTTTTATGTCAGCACATCTTGTTGTACTTTCAGGGTTGTTTTGGGGACCTAAACATTGTTTTATTGGCTTGCCACTATCAGACTATAGACATAGTTAGATTTTGATGATGGAATGTGTATTTCTATGAAAGACCTTTCCAATGGGATATCACGCGCCTAAATCGGAGGTCGTATGCAAACGTTACGACCCTAGGAAGTTGAGGTACCAAATTACAAAAAAATACCCATAGGGCCCACATGGCCTTTGGCGTTTCACCTTCTAGGGTTTTGAAACCCATGAGTAATATCAAAAGGGCCTCTGAAGCCTCATTGTAATCGATTATGCTTATATAGATGCGCGTAGCAGGCACATCTCTTCTTAGATATAGCTACCACCATTCAAGAAAGTTGGAGTTTTGTAGTTTTACAATTTCAACCTATTTCATTATTTAATAGAAGATATTGTTCACTGGATATTTGTCTTATTATTCCTATCTCCATGTTTATTGTATTAAGTCTGTTAATCATTTCATTCCAATCCTAAATATGGATCAATGGTATCAGAGTGATCTTCTCTTCATTTATTTTTCTTCATGCATGTCACTGACAAGGTCTGGGTACAAGAAGTTGGGACTTGAACCATTCAAG
The DNA here is from genome assembly GCA_009831015.1 of Picea engelmannii. Taxonomy (NCBI): domain Eukaryota; kingdom Viridiplantae; phylum Streptophyta; class Pinopsida; order Pinales; family Pinaceae; genus Picea; species Picea engelmannii. The sequence goes on from ML786120.1 coordinate 189,472, forward strand.
ACATTACCTGATCAATCAAGCCGAGTCCGAAAAAAACCCATGTGAGATGAAAATAAAGATGATGGACCAGAAGATCCTCTTAAAATATTGCTCGAGGAAGCCCTCATGTGAAAAAGGAACGAAATGATGGACAACTTCATGCATATCCTTTGATGGTTTTCCATGAGAGAAGCATCTTCATCAAGCGGCCATGAAACCCTCTTCAAGGTACAAGTAAATTTTGATATTCCATTATTTGAAGGACTGATAGATGCAGATGTTGTAGATAAATGGTTGAATCTACTTGAAGGATATTTTTCGGTCCATAATTTTTTCGATAGGAAAAAGATCACTTTTTCACTCCTTGAGGCCATTCCCCATGTTAAACACTGGTGGGATACTTACTCTGAGCAAAGGTCCATGGAGGAATCTATAATTTTTTTGGTGGCCCCTACATGGGATTCCTTCCAGGACTCCATTAAAGAACAATACTACCCTGTTGGAAGCTACGAGGACCAGTACACCAGATGGACCACCCTACGTCAAGAAAGGGACCAGACAATACCAAACTTCACCAATATTTTCCATACCCTACACACTAATTTGGGTATCAAATATTCTAAGCGTCATCTGGTGCTCAAATACTGAGAATTTTTGCATAGATACATTCAAACATAAATGGATTTTCTGGACATCACCTCATTAGACATGACTTATAGATACGCTATCAAGGTCGAGCTGAAATTTAAGCAGAGACGGCGAGAGTTTGGATATGAAAAACCCTCACAACCAAAGTAGGGAAAGAAAACCCCAACCCACACAGGAAGGGACCAAGTCGAGATGGTTGTCCTCCGGACAATCTGTCCAAGCCACAACATAATAAGGGCAACAAGAAGATGAAGAAGGACATGGGAAAATGGTGTGAGTACCATAAAAGTCCTTGGCACAAGACAGATGAATGTCTCTCCAAGCAGTCTCTCATGGAAGAGCTAAAGGATTTCGATTCAGAGGTCAATTCTGATTCTGAAACAAATCCTGAAGGAGGGAAGTGGATTATCAATGTTGAACCTAGTGCCATGGTCTCTACCACCAAAGTTCAACTAAGAGAACCATAAGAACCAGAGGAAGGGGAATGCCTCTTTCACTCTCAGATGTGGGTCAAGGGGGATCCTATTCATTTCATTTTCGACAGTGGTAGTCAGACGAACCTGATTTCAACTGAGATCGTCAAGTGACTGGACCTACCAACGACACCTCACCCGCAACCCTACACCATCGGATGGCTTCGTCAAGGAATATATCTTCATGTCAGCCAATAGTGTCATCTACCCTATGGCATCAAGTCTTTCAAAGATGAGGTACTGTGTGATATTAATCCCCTTGAAGTTTGTGATGTTATTTTAGGACAACCATATTTGTGGAAGTGTCATGATTTGTATGAGTCTAGACCCCGCAATGTTATTATTAGTTTGGGTATACAATTGTACAGGATCCCAAAGGTGGCACCACCTACTGATATTTCATTAATATATGCTAAACAATGCAGTAAGGTCATTTCATAGACCATGAAGTTTGTCTTCTTTGTGATCCATGCCCACAGTAAGTAGAATGTCGTCGCTACTTTCGTGGCCTATACACAACACCTTACTTTGCAGCAGAGTCAAGTGGACGGGATCGTGGAAGAATACAAATACATCCTCACGTCACCTGTAGGGGTATCGACACACTTCCAGGTCAAGCATCCAATTGATCTGACCCCGGACACACCTCTACCTAATGGACCAATATATCGGCACTCGATGATAGAGAATGAAAAAATTCGGCATCAGATCCAAGAGCTTCTTCAAAAGGGGGACATCATACCCAAATCCTCCCCATGTGGAAGCCCGATTGTACTGGTGCAGAATAAGGACATGGCTTGGGTACTCTGCATTTATTACAGAGCCTTAAACAAAATCACAGTCAGGAAACGCTACCCCATTCCTAGGATTGATGACCTTCTTGACCAACTCAAGGGGGAAAATTTCTTCAACAATATTGACCTGAAGTCTGGCTACCACTAGGTTCCCTTCTAACCAACAGATGTCTGGAAGACAACCTTCAAGTCTATAGAAGGTCTCTACAAATGGATAGTCATGCCCTTTGGGTTAAAAAATGCACCATCCACTTTCATGAGGTTTATGGATGATGTATTGAGAGCCTTCACCAACTCCTTTGTGGTCATATATTTGGATTACATCGTCATCTTCAGCAGAACATGGGAGGATCACATGCGACATATTCAACATGTTTTAAGCACTCTACGACAACACAAGATTTATGCCAACTTGGAAAAATTATCTTTTGGCATGAAAAAGGTCCAATACCTAAGATACATTGCTGATGAGCATGGGGTACAATTGATCCAGCTAAGATCCAAGTCATCCATGACTGGCCATCCCCGAACACACTAACCGAGCTTTCGAGCTTCTTGGGACTAGCCAATTTCTTCTGACGGTTCATGTTGGGATTCTCCCATATTGCATGGGCCCTCAGACATGTGACCAAGGGCGGTGGTAGGGCCAAGTTCATGTGGGGGAAGGAGAAGCAACGAGAATTCGATGATCTGAAACATCACTTGTGCTCAGCTCCAGTACTCTCCTTTCCATATATGCAACGACCATTCGAGATTGAGAATGATGCATCTAACTATGTTGTGGGCATAGTTCTCACTCAACACGGACATCTTGTGGCATACCATAGTGATACACTATACAATACTATCCATAAATACCCCACTTATGACAAGGAAATGTATTCCATTGTACAAGCCTACCATCAATGGAGACATTACATTCTGGGGAAAGAGACGATCATGCACATTGATCACAAGCCTCTACAGTTCATACAAACATAGGGGAGATTTCAGAATGACGACCTTCAGAAGTGGTCCACCTACCTGCAGCAGTTCCATCTCAACATCAAGTATAAGACATGTATCTCCAATCGTGTCGCTGACTGCCTCATTCGACCCCCTGTGGCTGCACTCACCACTGTGCTCCATTCCTGTGGACATGAAGCAACGGAGTGGCCCCAACGTTATCAACAAGATACAGACTTCACCACCACATATCACATCTTGGGTACAGGAGCCACTGTCACTGAGTTTCACATTCAAGATGAACTCTTATGCCACCTGGGCCATCTCTCTGTTCCTACAAGTGAGTGTGCAAAGATTATTTGTGAAGCCCACTACAATCAAGTGGCAGGACATTTTGGCGTAGAGAAAACTGTGGTCGTTCTTCAGAAACATTTTTATTGGAAAACACTTCGACAGGACATCAACAAGTATATCATATTTTGCATTGCCTATGCCATTTCCAAGCCATCCATCAAGAAGAAAGGCTTATACACCCCTCTTCCTATTCCCGAGAATCCATGGGAATCGATCTCAATGGATTACATGTCTGGCTTTTTGTCCACCAAGCACAGAAATGACTGCATGTTTGTGTTCATTGATTGGTTTTCTAAGATGGCCATCCTCACAGCCTGTAAGAAGAATTTCATAGCGACAGATACTTCCAAGATCTTCTTCAAATTAGTTTGGGTCCTCTTTGGGATACCATAGACCATCATCTCTGACTGAGACAACAGGTTCCTCATTACCTTTTGTTCAAGTCTATGGTCTCTGTTGGACACCAAGCGCACAAAATCCACTGCTTTACACCCCCAAACTGATGGACAAACCGAGGTCGTCAATTGGATAATTGTGCACATCCCGCACATGTAAAATTATAATAATCCCCATAAATGGGATGAGAGTCTCCCATATGTCCAACATAGTTACAATAGGGCTCTCCATAGTTCCATTATTCATAGCCTATTTCAGGTGGGTCTGGGATTCCAGCCCTTGTGACCCATTGATGTTGCACTTCCTCTTTCCACCACACAGACAAAATATTCCCCTAATTGGTATGCGATCGACAAAGCCACAAGATTCATTGAGAATATTCATCACATCCACCAATAGGTCTAGGAGATTTTGCATAAATACAATGCTAAGTACAAGAAGTGCCATGATCAACACAGGGTACCACACCAGTTTTAGGTTGGAGACAAAGACTAGTTACATTTGCAGAAGGAGCATCTCACCGAGCCCCATCAGAATCTTCGCCCACTTCATTATGGGCCTTACACTATCACCAAGACTGTGTGTAGAAATGATTTTGAGCTCAACACTCCACCCTTCCTTGGTTTGCATCTAGTATTCAATGTGGACCTCCTTCAACCATATTTTCCATCATTATTGGACACCTATGAGATCACCGAACAATTGACACCAACAGAGCTCAACATTGACTGCATGGAACAAGAATCCACCAATCATATAGTGGACACATAGGTCAAGGGCACTTGCCAAAAACATATCCAAATTTATTGGGTTGTGAAGGCAGGGAAATTCCTACACCAAGGAAGGTGGCTCACCCGAGGCCAAATCCAGCAGAAGTTTCCTCACTTGATGGGGGAAATCAACGCAATGGAGACCATTTCTTTCTAGGTGGGGGATTGATCTAGGTGGATATTGGTGGCCACCCACCTATTCCAACTAGATCTTCATGTCTGTTTTTGTTCATCATGTCCTTCTGTAATACTTTTGAATTGTGATTTCTACACTTCTGGGGATGTCTGAAGCCCCACACATTCTCTAGGTGGATACAAGTGGCCTCTCACCTAATCCAATTGGATTATTTTGTATGTTTTCATGTCAACACATCTTGTTTTACTTCCATGGCTATTTTCGGGCCCTAAACGTTGTTTTTTTGGCTCGCCATAGTTAGACTGTAAATGGAGTCAGACTCTGACCATGGAATGTGTATTTCTATGAAATACCTTTCCAATAGGCTATCACATGCCTAAAATGGAGGTCGTATGAAAAATTTACGACTCTAGGAAGTTGAGGTACTAAATTACACCAACTTACCCATAGGGCCCACATGACTTTTGGCATTTCACCTTCTAAGGTTAGGTTTTTGGATGTCTAGGGTTTTGGAATTCATGAGTAATATGAAAAGGGACTCTAGAGCTTCATTGTAATCGATTATGCTCAGACGGATGGATGTAGTAGCCACATTGCTTCTTAGAGATAGCTACCACAATTCAAGTAAGTTTCAGTTCTGCAGTTTTAAAGTTTCATCCTATTTCATTATTTAATAGAAGATATTGTTCACTAGATATTTGTGTTATTCTTCCTATATCTGTGTTTATTGTATTCATTTTGTTAATCTGTTGGCCCTTGACCAAGTTTTGAGGAACACTTGGTCATATTTGACCATTATTGGACTTCGACAGTTTGTCAAAGATGGAGCGCAAGGCGAAGAAGAGATCATAGGATCTCGGCCCACTTTTGGGATCCTTTTTAGGGTTTTGGGTTAATGTAATGGGAAAGGGATGTCGACCCATGGGTTTACCCATGTTTTATGCCTATTTTGTAAAGTATAAATAAGTAGCTAAGAAATGTAAGAGAGAGGAGAAAAGAGGAGAAGATAAGCTAAGTGCTAGTAAAGGATTTGTGTATATTGTTTGAACAACTTGCAGAGCTTAGTGAAAGTGTTGTAAGTGTTGAGTGAACGGATTGTAAGAAGGCTCTGTGCTAGATCTACATGGGGAAGGAGGATCTAGCGAGGTGCATGCAGATCTCTTGTCCTATGCAAAGTACAAGTGTGAGCTCTGTGTTGTAACCTGATTGACCAAATCTAATAAAGAAGAAGAAGACTTTGAGGACGTAACCCCAGGGTGGGGTGAACCACGGTAACCCTGTGTGTTATGCTTGGTGCTTCAACCTAATTTGTTGATTTCTTTCCATGTGTTATGGTTTGATATGATTATTCTATTTGGTTTGTTATGATATACTTATATAGATCCACTTTGCTTTGTGCTTCTTAGATGTATGGGTGTAGATCTGACATATATGAAAGTGTTGAATGCTAAACCTATTTTGTTGTTGCTAAGTTCTAACTTAACCTAGATCCAAGTGAATGTTGTAGTGCTCTATTCCGTCTATGGAGTACCTTGAGGGTTAAATACTGATGATTGATCTATGCTAAAGTGTTTTCTAAGTGTTAGAATCGCAGATCTGTGTCCCAGCTAAGGTTGCAGACACCTGAGTCTTGCAACCACCCCTGCCTCTACTTCGGGTGAGACTTCATCTTCTTCATAGGTGTTGCCAAAAGGGTCTATAGTTAGGGTTTTTTTGGTGCGCTATTGAAGCGTTGAACCCTAGGTCTTCCTCTATGCCAACAAATGGTTCCGTTGCTGGGACGTGAAACTGTGATTGCTGGGAACTGAGGAAGAAGAAACTTTGTGCAAAAGGAAGCTTTTGCCCTAGTGTGCAGCTTTTTACTCAACCTGTGAAGATTTGTGCCATGAATACGGTCAGATCTAAAGAAAGGAATATCAGATCCAATGAAAAGAAGTGAGATATGAATGCTCTGTGCTCTAAGAAAAGTAAAAGTGGAAATTTTTTAAAGAAAGAAGTCAGATCTGCAAAAAAGAGGTAAGATCTGTAAGCTCTATGCTCTAATAAAGGTAAGAATAGTCAAAAGTTCTTAGATATGGAAGCTTTGTGCTCTGTCGAAGTAAGATAAGTGAATTTTTTATTTTTGTTTCTAGAGCATGGATCTAGGTATGTTCTGTAGATTTTGTCTTAGCTTAAACACTAGGGAAGTAATAGATGAAAGAAAGTTTGATATGAATAGATCTGATAAGTATAATGATAGATATGGTATACCTATTCATAGAAAGAATGTTTGGACTAACAAGTGGATGCAGGATCCTAGAAAGAAATTTTTGCAGGCTAGCCACTATGATCCTAGTGCGCAGTACAAGAAGAGTTGGGGATCATTGAAGAGAAAGAGAGGATTAACTCTTTGTTACAGTTGTAGAAGACCAGGACATCTTACTAAAGAATTCCCTGGGAGAAAACCTAGTTGTCTCTGTTGAAAATCTTTAGACCACGACGTATTGGATTGCCCTAGAATGATCGCTAAGTGGGAAAGGATGAATCTGAATCAATAAGAATAGAAGGAAGATCCAGAAAAGGTAGAAACCCAACAAAAATCAGAGAAAATATTAATATGGATAAAAGAAACCCTGAAGGAACATAAAGATGTTCGATTACCAGAGATATTCAAAGAAAAGGAGAAAGTCAAAGCAAGAATAGGGGACTTTGACATTGACTATATTATTGATGAAGAAACACAAGTGAACATTATGCCAAAAAGAACTTGGGAAGCTATAGGAAAGCTTGCCTTGACCCCTTCCCTAGAAGGAACAAGTTTATTAAGAGGAAAGCTAGTAAACCTATGTGGAAGGCTCGCTCGGATACCTATGACTATTAATAGAACTTCGATAGAGGAAGACATTGAAATTATTAAATTTATTGAAGACAGTGCCCCATTTACCATGCTCATAGGAAAACCTTGGATTGATAGAGAACAAGCCAGATGAAAAGAGGAAGAAGAAGTTTTGGAACAAAACAAGCAAGAGTTAAAATCTTTTATGACTATAAGGGTCATGCACTTGATTGAATAATAGAAGAATCGAATGTAGATATTTAATACTAGAAACCATGATGTCGAGGCTAAGAGAACACTAGAGGATCCATAAAATATTGAGTTACCTATTTTCGATACAGAAGAAGCATTACCTAGAAACCCTAGGAAATAATTTCAACAACGTGAAGCAACTAAGACCACATAAGGTAAGCATCAGAATGGTAAAAGAATTACTGAGACGAAGCTCATTGGGAATAAGAATAGAAAGTTAAGAAAGAAAAGGGCTAATACTGTAAGGTTACAAGAGGTTCTAGAGGATACTTCGCAGAAAGAATAATTGCAGAATTGGAGCTTCACCGAGATATCATAACAACGACATAGAATACTTCACCATGATGAAGAAATATATCCATTGGGACTGATATATCTGTTCGAATTCCACTCCAAACGGGAAAGAAAGAAAAAAAGGTTCGTCATCCAACCATTGGAAAATGCCATAACGGGTCAAATAGGAGTTAATGAAGGATCATACCCGTTGAAAGCAGACCATTGCTAAGTTTCCCTACTTAGTCCATCATGCCACGCACTGAGAATACTTTTTGCTAAGTGAGAATTTGAGCACAAAACCTTATATTAATTCACCCTGAGATCATTTCCTTGTTCCCATATTATTCACTATAGTCCCTGAATTCCTTTCTCACCAGAGCTAGCTAACCCAAGATTGTATGTCGGATGAGCTCAACGCTGTTGAGAAAGAAGTTGAAGAAGTTTTAATTGACTTAATGAATGAGAGAGTCATGTTAGAGTAATTAGTGTATACAGGTGTACAAGCATTGTCCTCGGGAGCATTGCCAGCTTCCCCCTCCACTGCTCAAGCAGGACCATCCCGACCACCTTCGGAAAGACGATCTAAGCTCGGAAACGACTTCACCACTGTGAAGATGATCCCAAGTATCTTTCCTAGATATATCCCACCAATAAGTGACACAGTCAATTGCGACACTGTACCTAGAGACTTCGAATATTCTTTGGTCACTGTGTACCTCTGGAAAGGGGTGCGCACAGTTCGTGCTGACCAGGATAAGCTCACAGCATTGAAATTTAGTGATTTTAACCTTGGAGATCGCAAATTTTATAGTATGATATCCCAACACAAGTACTTAACTATCAAAAAAGGGAGGAACCTGAAGATTGTCCCTCAGCAATGGACCCATAACCTCACACAGTCAAACCTCCTCAATGTAATGAAGATTCTGCATTTCGGGAGGCATCATGAAGTGAATGCATGCATTAGATTGTTGTTGTCCTGCTACCACGTAGGATACTTATGGCTGGATTGCCGCATCACGGTGGATCTGATTCTAATAAATCAGATCACAGGGCTAAGCATGCAGGGCCCTAACCCGCAAGAGTTTTACCCTGGAAAGACCGCATATCACGCTCTCACCCAGCAAATAAAAGACAGATATGGTGATGTAGAGAAGGTCACGTGAGGATACAAGGTAGCCTCCATCGAGAATGTAGCAGTGCATCTCGGTTTCCAGATGATCGCAGGCAAGTTAGTCCACAAGAATAGGCCCACACAGGTGACTGGATTTGTAGTTGACCTCGCAGGGAAGTGCGCCGAGGGACTACAAATGAACTGGGTGAAGTACCTTGTAAATCATCTCGAGCTTGACTGCAGAGAAGCACAAGACCAAGGGTATGAATTCCAATTTAGTTGGTTGCTCATACTCATCACTTTCATCGCCTGGGAGCTACCAGAAGGTGCCACTTTTCTGGAGATCAAACCCTTCGAACCACTGGCCACAAAGTTCTGTATGTTGTGGTACTCCAGTGACATGAATAAGCACTGGCAGTTCAATGTTGTCTTCCATTCTTATTACAACCAATTAAATAATGCAATCCAGTCTACACCGAACCTTACAACAAATACACTTCATAGGTTTAGAACTTTGATCAAATTTAGCATGGACCGCCACTTCAACTATATCATAGCACAAATGGATTAGCATAAACAACAACTCCAATCGTACTACAAGTTGACAGAAGAAGACTTGGAGCATATTACCAAGGAATGGTCGGTGAACCTCCTTGCTCCAGCGGACCCTGCAAAAATATCCAGCATGGATAGCCCCGAAGCTATACTGGATAGACCTGGACTGAGAAAGACTAAGAAGGATGATGAATTTCACAATAGCCATAGTACATCCACGAAGACTACTTTGATCTCACCTGCACAGGGAGGTGATGGTGAAGAACTAGGTGGCTCAGAGGTTGAGAAAAAAAAAGGCGAAGTTACTCCACCTAGAGAGGAGGAGGAGCCCTCTAAGAAAAGGAAGTTCACCCCACCAAAGCCCTCATCCTGGAAGGAAACTAAGGCCACCCATACTATGTTTAAGACTACCCTCACACAGGATGACTTCAACTTCTTGATTGCTGCACTGAATGATGCCTCACTAGAGATCGCGGAAAGGAAAGAAGCAAAGAAGGAGGAGATATTCAGTCGACTCAAGGGTGAACTTCAAGAAGTGCAACAGGCACTCCAGTCTATCTGATCCATTTCTATTATGCCCTTGACGTCGAGAACAGCAGGAACAAGCGATGATCCCACTCAATTACACCAGATCACGAAGAAAGTCAAAGCTCGCCTTCAACAAACTCAAGAATACACAGCGCAAGCCACCAAGGATTTGGCACAAGTACAGAGCACACTTATAGTACAACAGAGGAAGTTAGAACAAGAACATATTGCCTTACAAGAAAAGTGGGAGGAGGAGAAAGAACAATTATAGCAGAGCAAGGACCAATTGCTAGCAGAGCAACTCGATGTCCAAGAATGAGTTCACAAAGCACTTCGCTCTGTGATGATCATTGAAGTGAATATTGAAGAATGTGTCCCACAGCAGGTGACACAACTTGAAGAAGTAATCCAACAACTTTAGTAGTGCATCGCATATCTGGAGCTTCGTACCATGCCCAAGACTCCCTAAGAAGTCAGATATCTAAGGGAGGCAACTGCCCATAGCGCAGTTGACAGGTTAAAAACTTTGGCTTCGGAATGTAAGAAGTTGAGCACTAGAAGCACCCAGACTTATGAGAACCTCACAGAGGACCCATAATTGTAGACATTAGAGGCGCAACTCCAAGAAGCAAAGCAACATGCATATACACTACAGGCACAACTAAAGGCCTTGACCCCAGTCGAAATAATGAAGTGATTTCTAGAACAACGCACCGCCCAACAACAGGTACACATGCTGCAAAGTAAAGTGATGGAAGTCTCTCAACAACTTCAACCCCTCCAATATAAAGCATGCCAACTATTCACTGAAGTTGAGATCGAGGTAGCCGAGATTGAACAAGTTGTCTTCACTGCTAAACAACACATGGAAGGACCAGTAAATGACGCAGTGATCCAAGAGTTCACTGATCAAGAGGTTGTGTCACTGCAGCAGGTCAAATCACATGGAGCCAAGCTCGAGACATTCAAAGCGGAGTTGATCAAACCAGAGTGACTCGGGATGAGTCACAGGTGAGTGTTGGGGGCCTGTTAGCCCTTGACCAAGTTTTGAGGAACACTTGGTCATATTTGACCATTTTTGGACTTCGGTAGTCTGTCAAAGATGGAGCGGCAGGTGAAGCAGAGATTACGGGATCTCGGCCCACTTTTGGGACCCTTTTTAGGGTTTTGGGTTAATTTAATGGGACAGGGATGTCGACCCATGGGTTTACCCATGTTTTAGGCCTATTTTGTAAAGTATAAATAAGTAGCTAAGAAATGTAAGAGAGAGGGGAAAAGAGGAGAAGATAAGCCAAGTGATAGTAAAGGATTTGTGTATATTGTGTGAATGAATTGCAGAGCTAAGTGCAAGTGTTGTAAGTGTTGAGTGCACGGATTGTAAGAAGGCTCTATGCTAGATCTACACGAGGAAGGAGGATCCGACAAGGTGCGCACAGATCTCCTGTCCTATGCGGAGTACAAGTATGAGTTATGTGTTGTAACCTGATTGATCAAAGATACGAAAGAAGAAGAATACTTTGTGGACATAACCCCAAGGTGGGGGTGAACCATGGTAACTCTATGTGTTATGCTTGGTGCTTCGACCTAATGTGTTGGTTTCTTTCCATGTGTTATGCTTCGATATGATTATGTTATGTTCTTTGCTATGATATACTTAGATAGATCCAATTTTATTTGTGCTTCTTAGATGTATGGGTGTAGATCTGACATATATGAAAGTGTTGAATGCTAAACCTATTTTGTTGTTGCTAAGTGCTAACTTAACCTAGATCCAAGTGAATGTTGTGGTTCTCTGTGCCATCTACAGAGTACCTTGAGGGTTAAATACTGATGAATGATCTATACTAAAGTGTTTTCTAAGTATTAGAATCACATATCTGTGTCCCAGCTAAGGTTGAAGACACCTGATTCTTGCAACCACCCCTGCCTCTACCTCGGGTGAGACTTCATCTGCTTCATAGGTGTTGACGAAAGGGTCAGTAGTTAGGGTTTTGTTAGTGCGATGTTGAAGCATTGAACCCTGAGTCATCCCCTGTGCCAACATAATCAATTTGTTCCTCTCCTAAATCCAAATCATTGCTTCAAAGTTGTAGGTGTACCTGAACAACATTTAGTCCCAATTGAAGCTGGAGAAAATCTCTTCTTTGGCCAAGTACAACAAAATCAAATCATTAGAAGAATTGGTGTTGAAGATTGGGTATGAACCAACAAATTTCAAGGCAGGAGAGGAATTATTGAAGAAGAAGAATGCTGATATAGAATCTTTGAGAAAGCAGTTGAAGCTTCCATCTACAGAATATTCATAAGATAAAGAAGTGGCTGAGACTGAAGGCCACAAAGAAGAAATGTTGAATCTTATCATGGAACAAAATGCACAGATAAGAGAAATGGAAGCATAAATGAATAAATTGATAAAGGAAAAGGAACAAAATGTGTAGATGGCCATGGTCCCATTGGAAGAAGTCCCTCTCATAGGAATTAGAACAATAGAAGCATCCACATCAGCATAGATTCTATCAACAATCCCAGTACAAGATTCAGATGCATTTGAGAAACTTGTAAAGTTCATGGAAGAGATGTTCTTCCAAGGGGAAGAGATCAGAAAATTACAGGAAGAGGTGAATAAATTACAGGAGCTGAAGGAAATGTTCCAATCCAGCCATCATGTAGAGATGCATAAGTCTCAAAGGCTTAGTCAACAACTACACCAACTACAGAAAGAGACTATCATGTAAAAGAACTTAGCCCAAGCTAAGGAAAACATTTGGATGGATATCAACAAGTCAATGTCAGAAATCTGGCCATCCATATAGATTATATTTGAACAACATGAATTAGTACATAAGATTAGGGAAGCAATTGAGATCATCAAAGAAGAGCTAGGAGAAATACCCACAAAGGCCACTGAACTCATCATATTTCTAAAATCCAAAAAAAGGGAGTTAGAAGAACTAGAAATTGAAGACAAAATAGAGACCATCCTTGAGATCAAGAAGGTCCTGACCAAGAAAGGATTAATGTTGCATCTATAAGAAAAGGATCAAGTGATGGACATAGGAGTGCAGATATTTTTCAGTAAGTTTGAAGTGATACGTAAGAAAGGTCTTCTTGGATTATTAGTACTCAATGACAAATTGATCACTCTGTATGACTAGAAACATAATATGAGTGTAGTGGAAAAGGACAATTCAAAGTTTGTAGGGATACACGGAAGCATTACTGGTAAATCTTTCCTGGAGACATTATAGTTAGACCTGAGTATTCAACATGAGATAAAACATATCTTCATCACTAAGCCTAGTTTTTCTAGGTATACTGAAATGGATGAGATATATAGAAAGTTACTCAATATTTCCATCCCATGTAAAAAGAGATGGGAATATCTATGCACTTTACTTGAGTAAAGACAATTTTGGTATTCGAGTCAGCATGGAGCAACCAGCTAAATTCAAAGAGATGAGTCACCAAAAATTTTCCACCAAATCAACATAAAGGATCCGAACAAATCAACAAATCCATATATTTTGTATTTTAGAGATCTAATTAGTTATATATTTCCTCCATAATATTGAGGGTTGATTTTTTCACCCAAGAGTTGTTGTGTAATTTTTCAAAGGATCGACCAGTAATAAAAAGGATTATTCACAGGATTCTTGTGTCAGATTGTTGGTGATGTTTTTCTCTCTTTGTCTAATGTTTTCTTACGCTCTGTAATAATTTCATGTATTTCCAATTCTAATCATTAAAAGAAATTCATAAGAACAAAATTTATCTTGTATACTCTATCTTTTCTTTTTTAATGATCTGTATGTTTTCATATGAAACCAAGTAAAGGAATTCTTAACTGCTTCTTTTCTTAGTGGAATTCCCCTCTTTTTCTCTCTTATCCATCTCATTTAATTTGAATAGATCCAACAGTTTTGATACCCTTCCCTGTGAAGAAAACCTTATAAAAATATGAATCTGATCCTCATCTTTAAGTACAAACCCCATATCCCAATGGAAAATTAAGCATTCTTTCATCTAATTATTTCAAGCAAACAAACAAAATTTGAACTGTCATAACTAGCCTAACATTTAAAACTCAAACAAATCTAAATATGATAGAGAGATCCCTCTCTGAAGATGACAGGGCTAGATCCCAGCTTCCAAATTGGTTTGGTAGTTACCTCTATCAATTTCTTTTACAACCTATGTAAATTATAGAGTGATAACATCCCTAACTAGTGCATCTTAACCTTCCCAGGGTGTTGTAAATACTTGTTGTCATAGAGGAGAACTAGATCTCCTTCTTTAAATATTCTCTTCTTTATGTGCATATCATGCCAAGCTTTGTCCTTTTCTTTCTGTGCCTCCTGGTGGAAGCTTGCTAAAATTATATCTTCTTCCAGCTCCATCAACTGATCCAATCTTTCCTGTGCAGAACCTCCTTTTGTGATGTTTGTGATTGTTTCAATGGGTAGACTAGGTACTAAATAATACATTGGAACCACTGCTTGCTTCCCATACACTATTTTGAATGATGTATGTCCTGTCAGATTCTTGCATGTAGTCCTGTAATCCCATAATATTTTTTATACCTTCAAATACCAATCATCCCTATTGACATTGCAAATATTTGTCAATTCATTCTCTAGAATTTTTTTAAAAGCTTCTACTATACCATTTTCCTGGGGATGGTAGGATGTGCTCTTCTGATGATGTATATCAAATTATTTTGTCATTTCTCTGATTGTATCATTGATAAAATGAGTTCCATAATCACTCAAAAAAATTCTCGGGCATCCAAATATGGTCACCGTGTTCTCAAACAGAAATGACGTTGCAGGTTTTGCGTGTAAATCCTTCACCGGTGCTACTTTTTCCCATGTGGTTAAATACTATGTTGCAGTGATGATGTATTTGTCTCCTGATATCCTTGCTGGTGGATTAATCGGTCCAATGAAATCCACAACCCATTTATCAAATACCTATAAAGTTACTTGGGGAATACATGACATTTCATCCCTTTAGGATGGTTTCCCCACCCTCTGACAGGAATCACAAGTCTTACAATATTCCTTCATGTCCTTATGTACTATATGCCACCATAATTCGGCGTGCAACACCTTCTATTCTGTAGGATTTCCTGCATAGTTCCCTACGGCTATCCCTTCATGTGCTTCTACTATCACCAAGTAGTGCTCGTGCTCCATCACAAATCTTCTCAAAATTCCATCTGCACCTAACTTGTATAAATGCCTTGCAATCAATTGATAGTTTGCAACGTGCACTACCAACTATTTTTTCTACGTGACAATAAATTCCTTAGGAGCCATCCCTATGCCAAAAAATTGAACAATGTCAGAAAAATAATCATCATCAATCTGAACAGAAAATAAATTAGCATCAGGAAAATTGTCCTCCAAGTTTGTTTTCTCATCTCCATTAGTAATTATTGATAGATGATCTAGTCCTGCATTCAACTTCCCTAGTTTTACTACGATTTCAAAATCATATTCCTGAAACAATAACAACCATATACATATACTCCCCCCAACATTGGCTTGTTAACTAAGTACTTCAAGGTGGAATGATATGTAAACATCTTAAAATCTTGACCCAATAAGTAATGTTTGAACTTTTGTAGGGCATATACCATTTCCATACCTTCCCTTTCTTTAGTGTTATAGTTCTGCTCAGACTTAGATAAATTTCTACTAGAAAAAGATATTGGGTGATCAATGTCTCCTTCGCCTGGTTGTGCCAAAACTTCTCCAAGTGCAAAGGATGAATCATCCACATGCACATGGAATTATTTTGTCCAAAATGCAAAGCTCAGAATTGGTGTTGTCACCATATTCTCCTTCAATATGTCCAATCTTTCTTGGCATTCCTCATTCCACTGAAAATTGATATCATTCTTTAGTAATTTATCCATGGGCATAGTAAACTTTGCATATCCCTTTATGAATTTCTTGTAGTACCCTGTGTGGCCCAATGTTTCTCTCAACTGGCGCACTGAATTTGGTAGTGCTAAATTGATAATAACAACAATCTTCGCAAGTTATACTATCAATCCATGTTTGCGGACAATGTGTCCAAGTAGGATGCTAAACGATGTGTTGAATATACATTTTTTAATGTTCAAGGAAATATGATATTGCCTACGTCTTTCTAACATTAACCTCATAATTTCTACATGGTCCTTCAATAAACTGAATACTATCCAATCATCCAAATAAAATTCTAAAACATTATGTATAAAATCCTTGAATGTAGCTACTACTACTCTGGAAAATATTGTTGGTGCATTCTTTAAACCAAATGGCATTACTATATACTGATATGACCCCCATTCTATTGCAAATGTGTTTTTGTACTTATCCTTTGAACCAATTATGATATGATGGTAACCTAGAAATCCCTCTGTAAAGGAGTAGAATTCATGTCATCCTACATTATCTAAGACTTCATTTGTAAATGGAGAAGGAAAAGGATCATGTAGGCATGAAAAAATTAACTTTCTCATATCCACACATATCCTAATCCCTCTAGTTTCTTTTCCTATACCACCATTGGACTAATCCACTCTAATTCTTCCACAAGCTCTATGATTCATGATTATAGCATTATGTCAAGTTCTTCCTTAACCTTATGCTTATATATAGAGTTTAATCTGTATGGTATCTATCTTCCTAGTCTTGCATCTTGTCTGAGGGGTGTCTTCATCTCTCCCAGTTATCATGCTACCCTTTTCATCTTTGAAAATGTGGCTGGAAATAAATCACTATATTCGTGCAGTAATTCAGTTATATTTTTCATTGTCTCATTGTCCCAACAATCTCCAATGCTGGCTATCTTAGGATTCTCTTCAATCCCAATATTGAGATTTTTAATATTCTTTGGTACAGTGAAATATTTTGATTGTAACAGAGGTCCTTCATTTTAGAAAGTAATGGATGTGCCTATTTCACCATAGACAATATAAAAATATTGGCACCCAACCATAGGACGAAGCCACCCCCGAGCACCTTAACCTTGAGAGAGAATGATTCCAGAAGAAAACCAATAGCCAACCAAGGCTAATGCATAAATATAACCAAGGCTGATCATAAAGTCCAATCTTAACCAATAGATAGTCTGAGCCTAAACCAAGAAACCATATTTCAGTAGCTGCCTGTTGCAACTACTCCCCAGACTTGTGCACTAGCCCAGTTTTTGCAGTGCACACTTCTTCCTAGATGAAATTCTGAGTTGTGTGTGAAAAATGAGGTCTGTCTAGTTGTATTTATATTGTTTCCTAAGTTGTCTGGGCCGACTTCTCATTCTGGAGACTAAATACTTAATATTAATTATTTCCTTGAGTTGAATTGTCTTATAGGGTTAAGTTCAATTCTTCGGGGTTAATTCTTGCTTCATGGAATATTATATTCTCATGAGGGTTACACGTGGAGGTAAATACCTCCCACAACTACCATAATATCAACACTCGCTCCTAGATAGGGAGGTATTGAAGGAAATGGTCTTGAGCACAAACATACCATTTAACCGGTAGCATCATCATAGTCGTATAGACTATCTCATGATTAGATCACGATCACCATAATCACTATCAGTGTCATATGACAACATCAACTACATAATCTCTCGAAACCATACTCCATCTGAGAAATCAAACATGATTCTGAATAAGTCACTCTCTCCAAGGAGGGATACAAAAACCATTCTTCTAATCCGGGAATATGTCCTAGAAGAATAAATGTCTTGGACAATTTTTCTTTTGGAGAATGTTTTTCCATCAGTACACTGATCATCTATATAGATTATGATCATTTTCAATACTACTGATAGTCTACAAGGAAATCAGAACAATGTCATTCAATAGAACACAATTGTGTCTATCCATAGTAGTACACAACTACAATCCAGTGATACACTACCACACCAACTAGCACACAACTACTTAATTAATGACACATAGTCACAACTAGTGGAACACATCCACTATAGTAGAATACATATATTGTCTAGAGACATATAGTCTCCATGAAAATCATATCATTTGATATCAACCTGCATATAAATAAACAATGTCATGATATAAAATGAATCATCTAGGCCATTATTCCACTCACATCTGTGAGATCTGGAAGAGAATCTTCCCTCAGAAGGTAAAACATCAGTCATGAGCTACTGGACTATTCTTCTCAAGCATAGAAGAATACATGTCCTAATTTCTAAGCCTGGACCATTCACTTATCTGGGCCATTCCTCCGGCACTAAACAAAGTGCAACCTAGAGAGAATGAGTCTACTCTAGAGAATTTTTGTCCCTGATTGTTGAACCTAGACCATTCACCTAACTGGGCCATTCCTCCAGCACTAAACAAAGTGAAACCTGGAGAGAATGAGTCTACCCTAGGGAATGACTGTTTAGACTATTTCCTAAGTAAATGACTGTCCTGCACCAACCTCCAAAATAGACCATTTTTTAAAACTGCTCACAACTGTGAACTTTGAAAGAATGACTACCCGATGAGGCAAGCCATTCTACTTGACCACTACTGAGAGTGAATGTCAAGAAGAAATACTATCCTAGACCATTCCCCCACACTGGCCACAAGGGTAATCACTATCTATGGTACATCAATAATCTATCGAACCATTTTCATTACGAAAATGACTGTCTGATCTGAACCATTTTCCAAACTGGAAAATGCATGTTCATGAGAAATCTCAAACCACTTTCCAAAATCGAAAGGAACTGCTCATTCTGGACCATTTTTTGAACTGAAAAATGATTGTCCATAAATCAATAACACATCAGTTCTCCCTCCCAACCTGGGAGTCATCTCTTACCTTTTCAATAAGGAAGTCGTCTCCACGAGCTCCATCTTGTTTCTTGAGTACACAAATGTTTTCATCTTGGATAGAAGATTTACCAAAATGTCTGCTATCTTCTCATCTATGGAGATATATTGGAGAACCGCTTCTTCTTTTTGGACCTCATCAAAAAGAATGTAATGCTTGATCTCAATGTCCTTCGGTATTTCAGAAACACTAGTTTTATCTAAAGGATTCATATATCTTTGATCATTATAGTATATCATAGTTCGATTCAACTCTTTTGTTTCCTGCTAGCTCATAACATTGTGGAAAAGATCAAACTGGAAGATATCCAAGTGGCACTTCTTCTGTCATCATGAGAGATTTTCATGGATTAATAATCCATCATCATGAAATTTTGAGTAACCGTTCTAATCTTTCTCATATAAAGTTTTCACCATCCTTTTTTTGGGCATGAGAGGCTTTGCACCAAGTTGTTTGAATCCATACAAGATCTTCTTCCATCTTCATACAAGGGTCTCTTTCTAGTATACCTCAAATTCTTCTTTGTTCAATTACTCTATTGAGGAGAGCAATCCTTATATTCATCCGATGTAAGCTCCAACCCATGGATAATGCAGGAGATATAATGGCTCAGGTAGAGGTATGTTTGTTTACTAGAACAAGCTATCATCATAGTCTTCTCCCTCTATTTGGGAGAACCTTTAGCTTTGGATCTCGCAATGCTTCCCTTCATAAGTATTTTGTACATTGTTCTTCATCAAAACTTCCATTTCTTCTGCTTGATTGTTTCTAGTGAGTTCAAACCAAGCTGGTAGTCTTGTGATTCTCGATATAATGACTAGTTGTTCTCGATTTTCTTTCTCTCTTGGAATCTTCATGTTCTTCATCATGTTTTTCTTTGGCTCTTGGGTCCATGTAGTTTTCTATAGATTCCATGCCCTGAATATTCCAACTTCTTCATTTCATCATAGGATCATGGATGTGGATGCAAAACCAGGGATACATTAAGGCTTCTTTTCAAAGAATACTTCTTCTAAAGTCAAACTGAACACATGATTCTTTTCATGGTTGCTACCATTGATGGAAACATGGATTGATACTACATAATCCTCAATGGATCATATTGTTTAGGATTAGCTCCCTCCTAATCCTTGCTTCATGCATGAATGCATGCTCTTATTTTGGAATTATATAATCGACTCCTTCCATCTAAGAGAGTCCACGCTTTTGTATGCATCCTTATTGCCTTCTACAAAGTGCCACAAGTCTTTTTCCAATTTCCTCTTGATTGTTGACTTCTTTCTATTTTTATTTCTTCCAAGATTCTTCAAGTTTGATAATGATTTCGGCTTATCTTGTAGTTGTTACTTATGTTAATATCTTCCACATGAATTTTTACCAGGGGTTGTTGATGTACTTCATCCTTTCATGTGTAATGTCTGACTTGTAGTCATCATGATAACAATCCTTATCTTGTTGTTCTTCCACAGGTATTTTTTCTCTTTGAACATATTATCTTCTAAGAAATATATATGCAAGATCTATACAGAAGCTATGTAAACATGGTATGTACAAGAATTATGAAGAATATTGTTACCTTGTCTTAGAAGAAGAAGTTTTTTTTATCCTGCTTGGTCTTGTTTGAGGGTTCCCTTTCTTCGACAACTGATGATTTGTATGTTTCCTTCCTTTTCTTTAACTCGGGACAATGATTCTTGTAGTGACCATATTTTCAACAGTTGAAGCATTCTATTTTTGACATATCTTTCTCTTGATTTGGTTTCTTCCTTGAGACAAACTTCTTTTTATTCCTAAAATTCTTGAACCTTGTTGTGAAGGCTTGATCATCATATTTATTTTGGGGTTTCGCTTTTGCACTAATTCTTAATTCTTCCTATGCACACCAAGTCCAAAGTTATTCAAATGTAGGATACTCCTTCCTTGTGTTCATGCTTGCGGAAAATGCATCCCATGTCTTGGGAAGACCATTGAGTACTATATTTACCAGTTCCTTCTCTGAAATGATCTCTTCAATGTCTTGTATTTGATCTCTTAACTGAGATATTCTCACAGAGTATGATGTTATGCTATCATCATCATTCATTTTCATGTCACAGAGCTCATTCTTTAGACTCACTATTTGTCCAATGTTTTTTACTTAGAATATGTTTGTTAGGGAATCATGCATCTTCTTATATGAGTCAAGATGGGAGATGTAGGGTATCAAGTGTTATTTTATAGAGTCCACTATGATACTCACGGCATTGATGTCATTGTCTTTGAACTTCTCCATGACTGTAACGTTCTGAGGTTCCTTCTCTTTTCCTTCTTCGAACTGTGGTTCCATGATTTTTTGTTTCACGATGTCAAACACTTTATTCTTGGAAAGGATGAGGTCAATCCTTGTCTTCCATGCTATGAAGTTAGAAGCCCCTTCTAACTTATTTTCTGACTTCATAGAGTGAGTCATAACTGCTTTGAATTGGTCAACCTTTGAATTTGACCAAAAAATCAAACTTGACGTCTTGTATTGCTGAGAATACTAGTAAGTGTGCTAGGCTAGGGCGCACTAGGCTATCCAAAAATTAGGTCAATATCTTCACTTAAGATGCCTCAACAAGAGGGTTAGGGTTTCGCTGCTGTAGCAAAAACTGGCTGCAACTGCAACTATAACTGAGCAAATCCTCCCAATCTATCTTCAAGTGGTTAGACTATCCGAAGATAGTGTGGAACCATAACCTGTTAGAAAGTAATGGATGTGATCGTTTAACCATAGACAATATAACAATATTGTCACCCAACCATAGGCCAAAGCCACCCCCGAGCACCTTAACCTTGACAAAGAATGATTCTGGAAGAAAACCAATAGCCAACCAAGGCTAATGAATAAATATAACCAAGACTAATAAAAAATTCCAACCATAACCAACAGAAAGTCTGAGCCTAAACCAGGAAACCAGATTGTGGTAGCTGCCTACTACAGCCGCTCCCCAGACTTGTGCACTAGCCCAGTTTATGCAGTACACACTTCTTCCCAGCTGAAATTTTGATTTGTGTGTGAAAAATGAGGTATGGATACTTGTATTTATATTGTTTTTTGAGTTGTCTGGGACGAATTTTCATTCTGGAGACTAAATACTTAATATTAATTATTTCCTAGAGCTGACTTGTCTTCTAGGGTTATGTTCAATGCTTTAGGGTTACTTCTTTCTTCCCGGAATATTTTATTCTCGTCATGGTTACACATGGAGGTAAATACCTCCCACGGCTACCATAATATCAACACTTCCAACCCTCTTTCTCCTTCCCCTTATAATATTTGTATGTCATGTGGGTTTTATTATACTTCCTCATCCCCTTCGACCTGATAACAATAAACTAATTGTTCAAGTGATTCTTTTCTAAAATATTTTTCTACTGTCATTGTATCTACCCCATACTCTTCCAATATATTCCTTTTCATCCTATGTAATTCCAGATCCAGCCATGGATTCTCACTTTCAAATGAAAAATTCTTAATAAAATTATGTTGCACTGCACCCTAAATCAGAGTTTCTCTACGTAGTTCATGTTCCTAATACCCAGTTACCAGGTATCCCTTCTAAGGTATGAATAAAATAATGCATCCATTCTCCTAGTGGTACCAATATCCAGTTAGTGACACAATCATTTATATGATGTCTTGGGTTCCCTCTTCCATTATACTTCTGTAAAGACCTGTCGTGTTGACTTCGACCGAATCTTATGTGCATTAGTCTCTTACACTGATACCAGTCCTAAATTACCTCCCTATGCACACCCCACCATCGTGCATGTGTGTCTCTCAATGCTAAATCCAACATTAATAATATTTGAATATCAAAAACCTCTGATTCAAACTCTGTCAACAAGTTTTCTAAATTGTCCTCTTCAGTAAATGTGGGAAACTATCTTACTTTTGTCCCAACCCATCTTACTACACATGTAACTCTGGCGCACCTCCTAGTGGAGAATTCATGCAATCTTTGTTGCCAGTTTTCTAGTCTAGTATTTGAATCTGAAATATTGGAATTGATACTCCTCCAACTGAGTACTCCATCTGTAGCTGGATTCACATAATATTCTTCTCATGCAGTAGTCTTATACAACTAGTTTACATCATCCCCTAGAACACTGTCATGCACAGGTTCTAGATATCTTTCACAATCTAAGGGATCTAAAGGTGCTACTACCCTAAAGTTCCCAGATTCAAATATCATCTTTCTAATCTTTAAATTAATTATGTCATGATTACCAAATGCCCAATCAATTCCCAAAAGTGATGGAAATGGTATATACTCATCCACCATATCCATTACTTCAAAGTCTGTTGTGGTGCGCACACCATATATATCCACTGTTGTATTCTTAAATATACCTATGGGAATCACTCTATGTTGGTTTGTTGGCATCAATTGGATATTGGATTACCCTAGTGTAGGTTCTCTCATTGCTTCCCAAGTTTTCTTTGGCAAAATGTCAACATCTGAACCTAAGTCTAGGATAATATTTCTCATGTTAAAGTCTTTGATATTTTCATTCAATATGAACTATTTACTGGTTCTTTTATTTCTATGGACTTCATTAATCTTCTTTGGTTCTATTCCTATCCTTTCTTCTATGCTATGTTTCTCAAGCATCCTTTTAAACAAATCCATGGCATTTTATCATTAATTAATTTAAAGAAAGATTCCAAAAAATCCTTTAAGTTACTTACTTTCTCTATTTGGTATCCTTTGTAAGTATGATCCAAGGGCTGAGGAATATCAATGATAGGATTATCATACCTCTGCATGGTGTTCAATGTGCAATCTTCATTCTCCTTTAGGAACTCCTTATTTTCTTGTTTGAAAGTTTCTTTCACCTTCTTTTCATCAAAATGTTGTTATGGTCACTAAGTGTTCTTATGAATCTAGCACTGAGATTCCTTCTTATGGTCCTATGCATTTTCTCTTGTCTTAACACCTCCTCTGGTCACTATGTTGATGTTCCTCCCATGATCCCTTATTTTTTCAACAATCCACTTAACATTCTGGTTATTTAAATTCCTCTTCTCCTGGAGCTTCTTCATTAACTTCGGGCTATATTTTGTCACATGATCTACTACAGGGTAGTACATCCACGTTGTTGTTGGTTGAGGAAAATATATGGCATAGTTTCCTTGTTGTTGAAAATTATGGTATATAATAGGTCCTTTTCCTCTTCCCATTCCTCCTCTTCCTCTACCTCTTAATACTCCTTTGTTCCCCTATGGATCCATGTTTTTTTGATGATATTGGGGTGCTTGATTATACTGTGGGGTTTGTTGAAACCATGGAATTGCTTGAAATTGTTGTGCATTACCAAATTGTGGAACAGTCTGTCCTTCCATCAACTCAGAATGCATCATGTATGCATCTGAGGTTATTTCCTTCATTAATTCCATATTTCTACAATTTTCATCTTCATGGCCCACTAATTTACAAATTTACATAAAGTACTCTTCAGTTATGTCTTGTACTTTTGCATCATAGGGCAATGATAAGGATCATTCCCATGTGTCTTGCATATTTCACACCAAGGCCCTCATGTAGGAATTCTATTTTTCATTCATACTCCTAGATACTATGCAAATGTCAGACACTCATTCTTGTGATGTCCCTATGATCTACACAAAGTACACCACACTACTTCTCTTTTCTCCCTACTTTTATTCTGATTTAATTGCACTGTCAGGTTCTTCAAGTCTTCCTTCAGCTCCTCTATAGTTGGATCTATCTATTTGTACTTATTCTCTTCTAACTTCATTTATTCTTGTAGTGCCTCTGCCTGGTTTTGAAATTTTTGTTGTATGAGTGGATATTTGAAATGTGGTATGTTAAGGTCCTAACCCGCACATAGGTAGATCAATGTATTTAGATGTAATAAAGGTCAATATTAATAAGGCTTTTCAATAAAATAGAATAAGGTGGATGTAAGACGACCTAATAGAAGCTTCCGCTTCTAGAAGGATCTTCCTCTAGATGCTTCTCTTAATAGACATATTTAGTATAAATAAGGGTCAAGGGTATGAAAACCCTAGCTTGGAGATTATTGTAACAGAGCACTGCTCGACTGGAGGTTGTCCCCTCGAAGAGGCCTATGAACATTGCTTTCTAAATCAAAGTGTTATTTCAGTTGTTGTTCTCATATTATTTTTGTGTTATTGTGGAGATTATGTTGGTTATATTACTGTTATTCTGCCATTACTAGCATTTTATTTCTGTTCTGCATTTTTATTATATCTGGTATCTTGCAAGTCGTATCAGAGCACTTTCCTTAGCAGAAATTGTGGGTATTTTTTTTTTTCAGGGTAGAGACGTATTCTGGCATATTTAAGCCACAAAGATCTATCATTACGTGTAGAAACCCGTAGTTGAGGGATTCATACACTCAGGAAATACAAGTGGTTCTTAAGCGCACATCTATTGGCCACCCTTGTAACCCCTATTGGTACCCCTTTGAGTAGTAGCACATCAGACAACACTTGTGTACAGATCGACCTAGATTTCCTGAAGCCCTCTTTAGATAAACCTATCGGCCGCTGGACTGCTATAGTGTCACCGAGAACAACACTCGGGAAGATACTCTCTAGTACCTGGGTAGTCGGGTAGTACGGCTAAGGGTACGGTCTATCCT
>ML786120.1:220455-231927 GCA_009831015.1 Picea engelmannii
GACCAACCACGTTCCTAAGATCGATATGAGGAAGTTTGATGGCAAGGACCCAATCACATGGATACTTCAGATGGAGAAATTCTTTGATCTACATAATGTGCCACATACACAAAAGGTACGAATTGCTTCTTTATATTTAGAACTCAATCAATTTGTATGGTATCGATGGCTTTGTTCTCGCAAATCACTCTTCACTTGGAAAAATTTCACGGAAGAAATGATAGCACACTATGAGGATACAAGGAGAAATACCTTCTTTAGCCAATTGATAAATCTCAAGCAAAAGGGTTCAGTTACAGAGCAGATTGAGAACTTCCAAAGATTGAATATAAAGGTAACAAATATTCTAGATGAGCACTTGATTGATGTATTCATAGGAAATTTAAAGGATAGCATTCAACATGAGGTTCACCTTTGGGAACCCAAANCATTGGAGAATGCATTTAAGGTGGCAAGAAATGTTGAAAGTAAAAATATGGCTATGGCTACTAGAAGGACCAATCCCAACATCTATAAAGAGAATAATGCTCCTTCTTCTAAAACATCTCAACCTACAAGGTTGACACCTCAACAATTGGAGGAAAGAAATGAAAAAGGTTTATGCTTTAATTGTGACATCAAGTACAGTAAGGGACATAAATGTGGTGAGAAGAAATTATTCTACATAGATTGTGAAGAGGAAGAAGAACAAGAACAAGAACCATCTTAAGATGAAAACGTAGAAGCAATTTCGTCTAAAGAGTTGACTCCCACGATATCGTGTAATGCATTGGCTTGAATTAGCACTCCTCAAACCCTCAAGATTGAAGGATACATCAAAAAGAAAAAGGTAATAGTCCTAATTGATTCTGGTAGTACTCATAATTTCATTCACTATAAATTAGCCAAAGCTCTCAATTTCTTTGTATATCCAGCGCCAGAGTTTCAAGTAATGATTGCAGATGGAGGAACTATCAATTCTTCAGGAAAATGAAATAAGATCAATCTTACTATGGGGGAATATGTAATGAATAGTCCAATGATTTCTATAACCATGGGCAGTGCTAATGTTGTACTAGGAATCCAATGGTTACAATTTTTTGAATGTTATTGCTAAATACACTACTTTTGTTGCCTCATCACTGATTTGTTTTTCTTCCCATATTCGTTCACACACGAATAGGTGATTCTTTGTTTCTTTTGTTCCATCCCCATGGAATTTTGGTAGTCTTATCATTAGATCTACAACTGCCATTATTGAATATGTTGTACCTACTCCACGCATTACTACTATCTGTGTACTGTTGTTTGGACTTGAAATCCCACTGGTGTTGCTATTGGTACTTCCACTTGTACCACTACCTATATTGTTGCTAGTACTTCCACTTGTACCCTCACATCTATTTTGATATCCTGAATTTTTATGGTCGTCAGTCACTGGTTTAGTGAACAACTCTTTCTTTATTGATGTGTTAGTCGTACATGGGGTTGTAGGTTGTACACTGATTCAAATCTAGACAGGGATATCTTCTTCCTCATTAGATCCTGCTCCTCTCGTATTTATTTCATATGTGGCACAAAATATTTCTTCAATGTGATCCATAGCACGAAGATCCTCTACCTCTTATTCATCACTCTCCAAGCCTTCCCTCTTGGCTACTTCTCTTTTCTTCCGATTGACCTTATACGGGTAGCATCTTCCATTGCGCGTCATTCCCACCTTCTGCATGATCTCCTAGATATTCTCTTGATCCATCATGATGGGGTATTTATCTTTATTGCGCTCTTCTCTATCCATTTCCCCCTCCATATCAGACCTTCCTTAGGTTTCCCCTAACTCCCCCATGCACATAGGGTAGTTTAACTATCTGATTCCATAGTCAATACCCCTTTGTCATGCAATAATCTCTTAATCAAAGTGTACAATGATCTGATGTACCTTCCCATTGGAACCTTAAGAAATTCTTTCTCTTCTATACTGTAATAATTCAACGTTTCTACTGCAAACTTAGTGATATAGCCCACTATAATGTTATCTAGCCAAAAATCTATTGCACACATGAATTTGTTATTCACCCTTTTCAACCACATGATACTTTATATTGTCCACTCCACTAATCTAACCCTATTTTTTGGATGGGTATATTTCAACTGCATTATCCACTCCTACAATAGTGTGGGAAACTCACTAAAGAAACTCTCGTGTATTTCACTGAATACATATTTCTCCTAATATTGTCTTGGCTTAAAGCTAGAGCTTCTATTATCTTTGTGGGAAAACTCTAGTTCCTGAAATTCCAACCATCTTTCAGTCTCTTATTTTGTGGCGTTCCAACCTACAAACATTCCCTTTCTTAATCCCTCATGCTATAATGCATGATACATCCCTCCCAGTCTAATCTTCTGAGTTCCAACCGGAAAAGGAGCCATTGTTGGGTTACTTAGGATGACCCAGGTTCTAGCTAGAGGATTACCAACAAACCCTAATACCATTGGCCCTTCAAGATACCAGAAGGAAACACAATGCACATAGGGAACTACGTAGTCTCACTCAATATGGATTCTATGGGTGGCCGCGAGACTTAGGTGTCTCCAACCCTGGGATGAGAGGTGTTTCTCTCTCTGAGGTATTCAACCTACTTACTGTTAACCCCAAATCATCATCATATATTATTGTTAACCCCTTTTACTACCATTCTAATAGGGCTTCATTAATCATCATTGTCATAATTGATCAAAGACAACCATTTATAGACTGTAACACAAGCTTTTGATCTAATTATTAGCTATAATATTCTTTCATTCCATACTATTATGCATATTGCATTAGCTTAACCTTATTGTGAAGTGTTCATTCCTTTGACAACAAACATATTCATCATAAAAACTTATCAAAGTAAATGAAACAATAAACACTACATATAGTCACATAAAACACATATATATAATGGTTCACCCCCCCTAGGGCTACGTCCACAAATATTTGTTGCTTCGTCTATTTATTAATATTTCATGCAAAATGTAGTGTTCCGCACTGTACAATCATTCCTTAATTACACTTGATCTCCACAGATCACAATAGTTATCACTTACACTGAGAACCTCTCATCAAAAACCTAACAAATAATAGTCAGACCAACTACAGAGTGTCCACAATCTCCTCATCTCCCTACTACAGTCCTAATACCTTCTACTTATACAAAACTGGTACAGAATCCATTACAAAAACCCTAGCCCTAATAGGATTAGGTTTGTCCACTTTCCAACTGACTCGTTCATGGTTGGTCCTCGATCCAACCATTGCTCCAAGTTGGCACTTGTCCACTTTTCAAATTCTCTGCAATATTTTGTCCACTTTCTAACTTCTTTTCTCAGCATGGGTTTTCCCTTATTTCTAGCACTGCTTTTCCTCTTTTTCCAGTGTGCTCCCCTATTTTTCGGTGCTACTTTAATTCCTTAAAAAATCTCCAATTTTTCCCAAAATTGCCATGTGCCAATAGATTCTATGGGAGAGATGGTGAAGGGAAACCAAGTATGGTTCATATGACCCTCACCAAACCAGTACCTACTGGGTGTAATTTCTCAACATTCGTCTGACCCAAAAATGAATTACCAGTCAGAATGGTAGTTGGAAGGCCATCCTCAAGAGTTAATGAGGAGATGGGGTAGGGTATCCATCTGTAAGGCTTCCAGGCCTGACCACGAATTGGGATTTGGACCCACACAACCTTTCTAGGGAAGGAAAGAAAGGAGGTAATTCGGGGATAGAGACAGATCTACGATATAGAAAAGTAGAGAAAACACTCTCCCAAAAAGGAGCAGGGAACGTACTCTGACTCTGGAGTTGAGAGGGAAAATATGAGCAATAAGCTCGATGTGGCTATAAAAATCCATGTGCAGGGTTTGGCTACAAGATGATAAACAAGGATGACGAGTGACTGAGGAAGTACTCGTGCAGACCTCCTTTCTTGGAGTAGAGAAAACTAGTTTCCAATTTCCTGTGGGAGGAGGAGAGTAACCACCATCTCTGACTGTTGTGGAGAAAGGAGAAATAATATGTCCTAGAGCACTAGGGTCTAGTTCAGTGTTGGCCAGTGGTAAATCTGTCAATATTGATTGTGCTTATGGTTGGGAGGAAGCATGCACCCCTTTTATCAATTGCTTCACATTTTCTAGTTCTGATAAGTATTTTCATACTCTGTATAATATATTGGATGTGATGATGAAATGTCTGTGTTTATGATTAAGTATTTCAATATTTTGAATAGATATAAGATAGGTTATTTTACTTCTGAAAACTATTATGTTTTCATGCTCCTTGAATTTTCTCAGACTAGCTTCTAGAGAGTCATGGGATGGGAATTTGCAGGAGGGTTGGGGTAAGATCGACTGAAATGTCTAAGTCTTGCCAATCCCTTGAAGTTTACCTTAGCGAGAATGGGTGTTTCCCTTCATGCTAACCATCCATATGACCGAGGGCTCATCCTGTGGTATTAACCCCTTTACTACAAAAAGGGATTTATACTTAGCTCCTAAGTTTTCCCAAAGTATTCATGTGACTAGGGCCTAGGAACAATGCTCTAGTCGGAAAGGAGCTAGCTCTTTCAGCTTCGGGACTTGTGATTCAAAAATTCTCAAAAATAGTCGAAGAATGAAGTCGTGAATCGACGAGGGTCATCAATATGGGGACTCGGTATAGATCACTCTCAGCCATTCAATTGAACATAGGAAGGGAGATGTTAAGGGCTTTGGCTAAATGCTACTTTAGGAGAATAGGAATAGATGAACATTGAAACTCTCGAATGTCGAAGTCATAGAGTTAATATGGACCGTTGAAACTGGAGAGAAACGTGTCCATAGATCAATGATTATCCAAGATTCCAGGAATTCAGAGATATAGGGATGTGTGAGTCTCCCCATAGATTTATAATTCAGAGTAAATATTGTCTGTAGATGCTAGGTATGCATGGTGATAGATTCAACATGGTCTAGAAGGAAAGTCGGGTGATACATGCCAAACTCCCAAATGTCAAACTATCAAAGTGACAAGGAACATTGGATGAATGGGTATGTGGAAAGAGATCCCGTGGTATGAAGACTTCATACTCAGAAGGAATTTGGCCAAGGGTTTTCAAGGAGTGATAATTGCCAAAGTTTTGAACATTGAAATAGATTTCGTCCCTTGATAAGAAGAGGATGTCTGGTGCTAGATCTGAGAGTCTAGAGAGTTATCTCTTCAGGGGATTTTCACCGAGAATATTCAGTGAACTCTGAAGCCTAGAGTCATGAAGTAACAAGGACCCTGGATCTATGGATCAAAGTCGATACTTCTCAACTATAGGATGGGGGTTGACGTGGCTCACTAACGTCATCTCGGGTGACATGGACCTATAAACAAGGTGACATGTGTCACCAAGATTTGGCAAATTCATAGAACCTTAATGACTATTAAAGAATGACACTTTTCATCCCCTTGAGGAGGACACATGTGACCCCTAAACCTCATCGCGTGTCAGTTACTAGTTAGTTCCCACCTAACCAACGTGGATGGTGATGTAAATAGAAACCTGGGAGTTTTGGATAACTTCGGATTTTGGAAGATTTAGGATGTAGCTCCATATAAGAATGTTTGGCATGAATCATCGATCATCGAATGACCAAATCCACTTGACAATAATTTAGAAGGTTTGGTTGTAGGTTGATACAGGAAGTTCCAATGTCGATAGTCGGTCATCGATCGTCGATGGACCAATGATAACCGCCAACTGTAGAAATGACGAAACATAGGAATTTCAAATCTAAACATCAAACGTTGATTTTAGAAGGGCTATGGACACATGGTGATATTTCATGGCTTCAAGGATTAGAAAACACTGATCTGAGCCCCTTTTTAACCATAGGATCTCAATAGAGGATGTGAACCACTGATCCCCTCTGCTATTCGAATATTTGAGAATTTGAAAACACTGTTGGAATTCTTGAAGTCCAGGAACTTCCGAAGTGTCAAAACCTTTGCTAACGCAAAATCTTACCTCTCAGTTTTTATCTCGAGTTCAGAAGAAGGACCCCGCTAGCTTGTTCAAGTGAACAATGAGATATGTAAATCTTGGGGGAGTTGTTTAAGAGGGCTTTTCTTAGTAAGGGAATGAAAATGAACCAAGGAAGAATGAAAAATGTAATGCCCCATCCCTAGAAAGGGTATTTATGGGTTGGGTGTGTTACAGTTCAACTCCCTTGGAGTTATACATGTTGAACTACTTACACCATCTTTCCATTTCTTGATCCAATGTTTGAGAAAAATCCTGAAGGGATATTTTATTGATGGTCTGTGTGAATTCTCTACTTCGACCTTCGACAATTTCCCTAGAAAATATGTTGGACATTCCTCGAGACCATAATCCTGGAGATGACATGGCATGTTGATGTCACCTATGGTGACGTAGACCCATGGTATGTGCACCATGTGTCACTCAGAAATGGATACATTGAGGTCCAAAAGGCACTAAATGCATGTGACATGTGTCCCCACATGACACCCCTTCCATGTGGTATAAGACACATGGTCCACAAAATAGATGATCCACATTCCTCCACTCCAGATATGACGAACTGCATGATTTCATGATTGTGGCTTTTCACTTCGTGGCTTGAAAACTTCACAGCTTCGACACTTCAATACTTTTCCTAGTCTCCAGTAATCACCAAAGTGGCGAAGTTCCAGAGTCCTTAAAATTCTTTAACCTTGTACTTCTAATCTAACAGCTTGCATTAATCCTAAATTCTTTCCTCAGTCTAACGATTGGCGAGATTTCATGACTTTGGCCTTCAGGAGTTATAGGAATCCAACTTATTTAGATCCATAGGGTGAATGTCGGATGAACATGATCAACAACTGAGAATTCACCTGAGATTCCTATCAGATCATATGGTTGGTGGTATTTCACAACTTTGACATTCCATGCTTCTGCCTTGTCTCCAATTATCGTCAAAGTGGCAAAGTTTTAGATTCTTCTATCTCTTGTTTGGCTTCGATCAATGGCTAGCGATCGATCAATTTGATATAACGATTGGGACTTAATCTCTCCCAGCCTTTGGCTTCACATATATCTAATGATCCTTGTTTACCTAACTCCCGATCTAACAATCTAGAGCTCCTTGATTCGATAGTTGTCATTTCTCTCAAATTTCAAAAGGGAGCGGTCAAGATTCTACTATCCTTTACAAAGGATCTTTGTTTACACAACGCTCTGGATTATGCGCGGTATATACAAAGCTATCTCTCCTAATATTTAATATTTCAAAGAAAAAAATCTCTGATACCAATTTGTAGCATACCCAACCACCCATAGGCTGGGCACACTACTTCAAAACTCCCCTCTAAACTAATTTTGATTTACAATAAATTTTTAATTAACAAATATATATGAAATATTCACATGCAAAGATCAATATTCATGCTACAACATAAAAAAAATGAACCATATGTCATGCACAACAATAACCAATAAGCATGAATATTATAGATATGAATTTCATAGATAAATAAATACACAACAAAATAAATATATATGTAAATTAAGCCATTACAGAGAGAACTTGTCTTTAATGATATGAATCACCAATTGGTTGCAGACCGAGGACATTCCACCAAACCGTATAAATTTTTGTTCCAAGTCTCAACAATAATGTCACCCCCAAGTTAGGGCTATGAATCCACAAGGATGGTTCCAAAGTGTCACTCATCTTCCAAAACCAGTCAACACTCAAGCTCTCACAGGATTCTCATCACACACAACAATCCAAAGTACACCAACTTTCCTCTACTCAGCCTGCAAAACCCAAGAGAATGGACCCCCTTCTCTACATTGTAGTCCCTTAGGTTGTCCACCTCCTTCTAGGTCTCTAGTGCATCTGGTCAATAATATCCATGATGGGACTCTTAGGATTCACACATATGGAAAAAAATTAACACATGTAAATGCATCTCATACATGCAGGAATTCATTCATGGCTGGAATACACCAGGAGTCATTCCTTCCAACAAAAACATGGCTCCTCTCCACAATTCCTTTTCCTTTCCCAATCCAACATCAAAATGAATGAGGAATGAAGAGTGGATGAAATAATGAATGGAGAGAGAGAACATAATGAAAGGTTTGAACAATGAAAAATGAGTGAGTGAATGAACCCCCCAAATAGACCAAAGACGGGCTTATATATTTCTTGCAATTAGAGAACCACGTGGCCTTCCCCCAAGAAGCTCATGTAACTGATATTCTCCATTAAAACAAAAATGGGTAAATAAAAATATAAAATGAAAACTTATCCCCTCAAGCCCCCTCTCCTGTGGAATCATAGCCCCCTATAACTTTTGTCCTTGTCCATCTAGCATCCAATGATGTATTTATTATTAATAATCATAAAAAAATTACATATCCTAGGCACACTGGCCTCATTTAGTTGTTTGGGCACTGTGTCCTTTCATAAATTCACAAAATACATTATTTAATATGGGGCTCAAAATCAGGGTATTACAGTGACCTTATTAATAAGGACCATTAGGTAGTTATCGTTTGGACTCCTCCTTGTTGGAAGATTGGTTGTTGTCATTGATGTCAACCCTAGTCATGGGTTTTGGACTGCAATATTGATGAAGGTATTTGGACATGAAGGAAAATGCACATGCAGATACAACACCCATGGATGGATAGTATACATCATGTTTTTTCCAGTGGTATGTGGCACATCACGTGGATCCTCATGGTTGAGGACAAATGAATTTTTGAAGATGACAAAGTGAATTGAAGAAGGAAGTACATGTAGGCTCTGAAGATAATTAAAGAAAAGAAATACAAAATAAGAAAGTGTTAGGTCGGCCCTAATGTTAAAAGGAAGTGACATAAATGGTATAAATAAACATCATTATACATTCATTTGATACAAGTCAAATTTCAGAGGTAATAAGAAGAAAAGAAGGCCGGATTTCAAGGGAGGATGAAGTCTTTTGGTGATGTGTTCTAAGGTATGCTATTTTCAGGTCATCTTACCATTTTTTCTATAACGTTTTTTCTAGAACGATTCAGATGGTGAAATCGCTATGGTATTGAGAAGACATATCAAGGTACCTCTAGTAAAATTTTCAGCTCTTGATTCGCTATAATTATGGAGATACACTCTATGGATGATAGGGTTTGTGACCAGTCCGGAAGCTAGTCAATAAATAGGTGTTCCGAGTAAAACTGTCATAAAATCTTAATCGAGAATCCAAATGATGTGGGACAAATTTCATTGGAAATAGTACGTATTGTAGTTTCTTGTGTGAAAGTTTCAGAATCGGATGTTAAATATTGAGTGTGGGGAATTCTGTACAAGTTCGGTCTCCTGAATAGACCAGAATTGAATAAAGTCTACCATTCTTTCTATAACTTCTTTTTGGGGAGGATTCAAGGAGTGAAACTTGGAGGAGTTTCAGAGAATACATTGAGTAATATTATCTACAGGATCAGACTACTCCAAGAATTGAAGAATTGCAGAAATTGAAGAAGTCTTAGGAAGCATTATCAAGTTCTATGTGATGATTGGTTGATGGTGATGATTTAATGTAAAGCTTTATTATCCCTCATATATTCTTCGGTGGAAAGAAGGGGCAAGGATGGAGAGTTCAAATCTCTCTTGATATTGGAGGATTTTATCTTCCTCTTGGAGGTTTATCCCTCCCTTTACATTTGGAAGCTATAGCTACCTTTGGAAGTCATTACTTCCCTTGAACAATAACTATTGATTATTTCTCATAGATTGTGCATGGTGTATTGTGGTGTATTGGTGTAACTCTTATACTATTGTTCATTTCTCATTGGATATAGTTGAATGGTTTAAGTATAAGTTGAAAACAGTTTTAAATTGTACTTAATATTGATTCACCCCCCTCTCAGTATCAACAATTGGTATCAGAGCACGTTACCTTCAGTATTGTTTAACCACTGGAAGGAAGATCCTAAGAAGAAATGGAAGACAAAATTCCAAATGGGATTTCACCATTTGATGGAAGCAATTTTGAATACTGGAGTAATAGAATGGAAACTTACTTGAAATCTCTTGGGGCAGATGTTTGGTTCTCAGTTTCTTCAGGATACAATGCTTTGAAGAAACCAAAGACTACAGCTCAGAAGGAAGAAAAAAGAAACAACAAATTGGCAATAGATACCATCCTGGATGGATTGACGGATTCAGTGAAATCCAAGGTGGGATCATGTGCATCATCAAAAGAGATTTGGGACAAGCTACAAGACCTTTATGTAAGGGATGACGTAGAAGAAGAAGAAGAAGAAGAAGTTGAAGCAAATTACAACATCTCAGATTTCAAAGAAGAAAATAGAGGTAAGTTCTTTTGATTTAATTGTGAAGGAGTAGGTCATGTTGAATTTGAATGTCCTCATCCAAGGATTGAAAGAAATGACACCGAAGAAGAAAATTCCAATGAAGAAGAAGAAAATCATGAAGAAACAATTATTCAACAAGAAGATGAGAATCTTAAAAAATTGAAGCATGTTTAGATTGAAAATAGCAAGCTCAAAGACACACAAACAAAACTAAGAAGTGAATTGGGTAGTTGTGAAAAGACAGTTGTAATCTTGAAGAAACAATTAGAATACTTTGAGAAACTAAGAGAATAAACCATTTCCTTGAAAACTCTACTTGAAGAAGAAAGAAGAATAAGAGAAGTAAGGAATGTCCAAATGAAGAAGAAAGAAGAAGATTGTGAGAAACTTGAACAAGAAGTTGTCTCATTGAGGAAGAGCTTAAGAAACTCTCAAGTGCCAAAAGACTTAACACATATTCAATGCATGGGTGAAACTTCATACAAAGAAGATGCAAATACCAACAAGAAGGTTGAAGAAAGAGCTACACAGACAGTTGATGAGAAGTGGACCAGGATACCATAAATAATGAATGATTACAAAAGAGATGAATAACCAAGAAGACCTCCTACCTTCAGGAATCAAAGAAGCTTCAATCAGTATGAAGGAAAATACAGAAGAATAGAACATGAACCCAGATGGACTACATCACAAAGAAGCCCACTTACTCCAAGGTATCAAAATTTCTTTCTTGGTCATTGTTATACTTGCAAAATTTTTGGACATAAGGAAATTAATTGTAGAATCAATGAAAGGAACATATACGAAAGAAACATGAATGGTGTAAATAGAAGCTATGGAAATAATCATGGATTTGTCAACATAAGTTATAATTGATTTTCCACATTGATGGACAAAAATATTGCATGCTACAAATGTAATTATCTTGGTCACAAAGCACGAGATTGCAGATATATGAATGAAGATGTCCCTATGCCAACCACAGTATGGAGAAAGAAAGATATTCCAAACAATGAAGATTGTCGAATAGCATTGACCACTGAAGAATGTAAAGAAGAAGATGAATGGTACATAGACAGTGGATGTTCTTCACACATGACCGGGGATCAAGACA
>ML786120.1:231977-264086 GCA_009831015.1 Picea engelmannii
CATCTGCCAAAATACTTGGAGAAGGTGTAGTAGAGCTTGGAAGAAAAAATGTAAAAACAAAGAATGTTCTATTGGTTGAAGACTTGAATCATAATCTACTCAGTGTTAGTAAAATGTGTGATCAAGGATACACTCTTACGTTTAATACCCGAAAATGTAAAATCAAAGAAATTAACTCAGGAAGATTGGTTGCAATGAAAACAAGAAGATCGAACAACATATGCATCCTATACATGAAGAAGAGAGAGAAGACATAAGCCACACAAAAGGATTCCAAGGAATAAAAAGTCCCAAAGACCAAGAATAAGGATGAAGTATTATTGAGTGCCACATGTTTAGGGGGAGCAACCCCAAAGAAGAAGGTTACCTTTTGCCATTGAACTCAGGGGGAGAAGCCATACCCTTTTCCATTGATGTCAAAGGGGGAGAGAAAATGGGATCATGATTATAGGGGGAGCATGAGTGTTTCCATCAATGACAAAGGGGGATATTGTTGGAAGATTGGTTGTTGTCATTGATGTCAACCCTAGTCATGGGTTTTGGACCGCAAGATTGATGAAGGTATTTGGACATGAAGGAAAATGCACATGTAGATACAACACCCATGGATGGATAGTATACATTATGTTGTTTCTGGTGGTATGTGGCACGTCATGTGGATCCTCATGGTTGACGAGAAATGAATTTTTGAAGATGACAAAGGGAATTGAAGAAGGAAGTACATGTAGGCCCCAAATATAATTAAAGAAAAGAATTACAAAATAAGAAAGTGTCAGGTTGGCCCTAATGTTAAAAGGAAGTGACATGAATGGTATAAATAAAAATAATTATACATTCATTTGATACAAGTCGAATTTCGTAGGTAATATGAATAAAAGAAGGCCGGATTTCAAGGGAGGATGAAGTCTTTTGGTGATGTGTTCTAAGGTATGTTATTTTCAGGTCATCTTAGCATTTTTGCTATAAATTTTTTTCTAGAATGATTTAGATGGTGAAATCACCTTGGTATTGAGAAGACATATGAAGGTACCTCTGGTTAAAATGTAATCTCTTGATTAGCTATAATTATGGACATACACTTTGTGGAAGATAGGGTTTGTGACCAGTCCTGAAGCTAGTCAATAAACAAGTGTTCCGGGTAAAACTGTCGTAAATTATTCATAGAGAATCCAAATGAAGTGGGACAAATTTCATTGGAAAGAGTACATATTTTGGTTTCTTTCATGCAATTTTCAGAATTGGATGTTAAATATTGAGTGTGGGGCATTTTGTACAAGTTTTGTCTCCTAAATAGACCAGAATTGAATAAAGTCTACCATTCTTTCTATAACTTCTTTTTGGGGAGGATTCAAGGAGTGAAACTTGGAGGAGTTTCAGAGAATACATTGAGTAATATTATCTATAGGATAAAAGTATTCCAAGAATTGAAGAATTACAGAAATTGAAGTAGTCTTAGGAAGCATTATTAGGTTCTATGTGATGATTGGTTGATGGTGATTATTTAATGTAAAGATTTATTATCTCTCATATATTCTTGGGTGGAAGGAAGGGGCAAGGATGGAGAGTTCAAATATCTCTTTATATTGGATGATTGTATCTTCCTCTTGGAGGTTTATCCCTCCCTTTACATTTGGAAGCTGTAGCTACCTTTGGAAGTCATTACTTCCCTTGAACAATAACTATTGATTATTTATCATATATTGTGCATGGTGTATTGTGGTGTATTGGTGTAACTCTTATACTATTGTGGTGTATTTCATGGTGTATTGTGGTGTATTGGTGTAATTTCTCCTTGAGGATTGAGGAGAAATTGTTGAGAAAGAAACACATTGTGAAGAAAAATATGGGATATGGAATAGGAAAATAGAAATAAAAACAAGTGGAAGAAGGTGAAAGAAAATATAGTATTATGTACTAGCATACTAGAATAATATTTTATGATGACATAGGAAGAGTCCTATCAACAAGAGACACAGGAAATAAAGGAGGAAGGTTTGAATGTCTTATCTCCATATGTAGAATGCAAGGCCATATGACATTTGATCTAGGGGAATTCATATTGTTGAAACATAACTAGTAGTAGGAGTTAGTGAGGTGGTGGAATTGAGGGAAGAGCATGGAAATAATTTGATGACAAGGAAAATATTGTTGAATCCTAAGAAAGAGGTTGATAGAAAATAATGAAACGGGAAGACACTCTTCAAAATGAAATTTGAAATAGAAACTAAGTGTTTTAATTTAATTATTGATGGAAATAGTTCAAAAACGTTGGTGTCTAATGAATTTGTTCAAAATTGAAATTTAAGTGTATTCCTTGTCCAAAATAATATAGAGTGTTGTGGTCATAAAATAGGTATATGGTAATTGTAAGGGAGCATTTCTTGATTAATTTTAATATTGTGGGTTATAGTGACAACATTCTCTTTGTTTTTGGTTGTCACATTTGTTTTGGGGAGGCAATGGAAGTTAGGTTGAAGTGTTATGCATAATGGACGTAAAAAATACCTACCAATTTGAGAATGATGGGATGAAATTTATCTTAAATCCATTGAATGAAGAAGTGGAGAAGGATACCAACATATTGTTCCATCCAATGTTGGAATATGTGAAGGAAGTGGAGTAGCATGAACCTATATAGAAATGGGATGATGAAAATAAAGTGCATAGAATGGGTGCTATAGAAATAACACTTGCAAAAGAGGATAAGTGTTACATCCTTATTTTCCACCATAGGGTCTCATAAAGGACAAATTGATGATGTTATGATGAGACACACTCCTCTACATTGGTTCCAATCATTTTATACTCTTATACCATACATTTTTCCTAATCTTAATGAAGATCTCTACTAAACCCACTTTTGGGGCATGATCGATCATTGTTAAACAAATTTGTATCCTGCGACTAGTCACTAGATGCATAACTATTGGCCTGTGACCACCTCTATAGAATTCTATATTTGGTTATTTCCAAGGAGATCAGTGCTCAATGAGTTGGTTATCTCATGGAAGGATCTTTGGAAATCTCAATTCAGTCAAGTTCACTAAGTTCTATAGATCTAGAAGCCTCTCTTATCATACTCTGCCAATCTATAAAAGGAAAGTGTTTCCATGGGAAAGAGGAAGAAGAATCATTTATAATTTATAGGTATACACTACAAAATTGTTCATAGGAGATTCTTCATTCATATCAGCCTTTGGATTAGTTTTTAATTGCTTGAGTGAGGGTCGAGGAGGAGAATGAGCAAGGACCTTAAGGAGAAATGAATCATTCATTCAAGGTAGAAAATATTTGTTGTACTTATTTATTCCTACATAATATAGATTTATGGTTTTCCCCTCTCATATTGTTTGTATTTAGTTTTAAATGTTGGATATAGTCTCTCCCTGAATAAATCATATTATATTTATACTAGTTGTTGAATTACTGAGAGGGGGGGTGAATCCGTAATAGAGAAATTTAATCCTTTTTAACCATATAATGCAAGTGTTATATCAATGTAGCATTATCATACAATAATTGCAAAGTAAATAAGCAATGAACAAATGAGCAATCATACACATACACAGTACACCAATGTTTTTACATGGAAACCCAAAGTGGGAGAAAACCAAAAAATGCTTTTTATTATATGTCTTGAATAATTACATTCATTGGAAGCACCAAATTCCTTTGTTTTCCAGCTGCAACTCGAAGGAGTCTCCAAACCCCTAGTTTCTTAGGCTACAACCTAAGGGAAGCTCCAACTCCTCAATTCTTTGGATACAACCAAAAGGAGGCTACAACCCCCTATGTTCTCCAGCTACAACCAAAAGGTGGCTACAACCACCTTTCCTTTCCCCCTTGAACAACCATGACGTAGAAGTAGAATGATGGAACCACTGTCACACTATCACTATGAGATATACCATTGTACAACTATGCTAACCTATACCACTGACCTGCAACCAACCTGTACTACTTCTCTGCAATCAACCTGTACCTGAACTAAACATGTATCAACCAAAATACAACACATACGTGACCTATAGTTATGCAAAATGCGTATGTACGCGCCCTATATGCTATGCAACCTGCGTATGTATGTGAACAAACTGTTATGAAACCTTTGTATTCCTTCTAAAAATTGGTGTTTTCTTTCATCTAAAAACTTTTGACCCTCTGTAACTTCTTTCAGATAGATATGTAACATGTCACTATATCCACATTGTATCTGTACCCTATGCATGCATCCTCATACATAACCTTTACCCAGAAAATGTATATCTCTCTCTAGTCACGTGAAAAAAGTGTGTGTAATCATCAACATGTATAATAACCCTCACATGGTCTAGGCTTCAAACCCTTTCTGATATTCAGCCTCTCAATACATCAACCAATACAATATCTCAACCATGTACCACAAAAACCCTTATCCATATTCCAAGAAATACAAGATGTGCCTCAACTCTAACAAGAAGTATCAATGATAAATATACCAGCATTGTTTTTCTGTAGATCTAACTTATACATAAGATCCCGTGCAACCACTAGTCTCTCTAGGGAGAATCCTTAAATCTCCATAACCATTTCTTATGCGTACATCAAAATCCAACTATTCTTAGAAATAAGGCATACCTTTTGAACCAATGGATAGATATGATGTATCTAAGCATTGTAGACCTTCCTGGGAGCATGATCTCAGAATCTAGAACCTCTACATCTTCATCTTCTCAAGTTTTCATGGCTTTACCCACATGTATGCACCCTAATACACTGTCATCCTGTGTATGTATGCACCCTGATACATTTCCAGCCTGTGTACACCCCAAAAATTAGGGTTTTTTAGTATTCTCTTTAATTTTGGAACTTTCACCATCAACCCTTCGTACTACCTCAGACTTTCACAACTTCAGATGTATCAATGAGTACTTGCAATAATCCTTACACAACAAAAGATATTCAATATGTTCAAGTGTGTTTAAATGAGAGATGCTTGCCTCTTATTTATACTTTCATGTAGCATCCAACTTTCCTTATTTTAGAGAGTTCTCCATTAACTTTATTATTTAAATAATTTTTTTTGCAAACACTTTGAATTTTTGGGGCTTCTAAATAACTCATGAGGGTTCTCCAACTCCACATGGAAATAACTCTCTAACCATAAGAAGTTATGTGACGTTTTAGATACCACCGGAAATTGCATGACATGTACCATCCATCTATAATAGTACTACCTGTAAATATATCAAGACTCATACCATTATTCATCAAACAAACTTAGGTCCATTACCCAAAACTTTATGCTACCGAAATTTGCTACCGGACTTTCTTCACGGGTTGACATCAATGATAACCAAGAAGAATCATTTATAATTTATAGATATACTCAACAAAATTGTTCATGGGCGATTCTTCATTCATATCAGCCTTCGGATTAGGTTTTAATTTCTTGAGTGAGGGTCGAGGAGGAGAACGAGCAAGGAAATTAAGGAGAAATGAATCATTCATTCAAGGTAGAAAAGATTTGGTGTACTTATTTATTCCTACTTAATATAGATTTGTGGTTTTCCCCTCTCATATTGTTTGTATTTAGTTTTAAATGTTGGATCTAATCTCTCCTTGAATAAATCATATTATATTTAGACTAGTTGTTGAATTACTGAGAGGGGGGGGGGGTGAATCCATAATAGAGAAATTTAATCCTTTTTAACCATATAATGCAAGTGTTATATCAATGTAGAATTATCATACAATAATTTCAAAGTAAATAAACAATTAACAAATGAACAATCATACACATACACAGTACACCAATGTTTTTACATGGAAACCCAAAGCAGGAGAAAACCACAAAATGATTTTTCTTATATGTATTGAAGAATTACATTCATTGGAAGCACCAACTTCATTTGTTTTCTAGCTGCAACTCGAAGGAGTTTCCAACCCCCTAGTTTCTCAGGCTACAACCTAAGGGAAGCTCCAACTCCTCAATTCTCTGGATACAACCAAAAGGAGGCTACAACCCCCTATGTTCTCCAACTACAACTGGAAGGTGGCTACAACCACCTTTCCTTGCCCCCTTGAATGACCATGATGTAGAAATAGAATGATGGAACCACTGTCACACTATCACTGTGAGATATACCACTATACAACTGTGTTAACCTATACCACTGACCTGCAACCAGCCTGTACTACTTCTCTGCAATCAACTTGTACCCGAACTAAACATGTATCAACCAAAATACAACACATACGTGACCTGTAGTTATGCATAATGTGTATGTACATGCCCTATATTCTATGCAACCTGCGTATGTATGTGACCAAACTGTTATGAAACCTGCGTATGACTTCTAAAAACTAGGGTTTTCTTTCTTCTAAAAAATTTTGACCCTCTGTAACTTTTTTCAAATAGATCTGTAACATGTCATTGTATCCAAAGTGTATATGTACCCTGTGCATTCATCCTCATACATAACCTTTACCCAAAAAAATTGTATCTCTCTCTAGTCATGTGACATAAGTGGTGTAATCATCAACATGTATAATAACCCTCACATGGTCTAGGCTTCAAACCCTTTCTGATATTCAGCCTCTGAATACATCAACCAATACAAGATCTCAACCATGTACCACAAAAATCCTTAGCCATATTCCAAGAAATACAAGATGTGTGTCAACTCTAACAAGAAGTATCAATGATAAATATACCAGCACTGTATTTATGTAGATCTAACTTATACATAAGATCCCATGCAACCACTAGTCTCTCTAGGGAGAATCCTTAAATCTCCATAACCATTTCTTATGCATACATCAAAATCCAACTATTATTAGAAATAAGGAATACCTTTTGAACCAATGGATAGATATGATGTATCTAAGCATTGTAGACTTTCCTGGGAGCATGATCTCAGAATCTACAACCTCTGCATCTTCATCTTCTCAAGTTTCCATGGCTTTACCCACATGTATGCACCCTAATGCATTGTCAACCCGCATATGTACGCACCCTGATACATTTTCAGCCCATGTACGCCTCAAAAATTAGGGTTTTTTAGTATTCTCTTTAATTCCCAAACTTTCACCGTCAACCCTTTGTACTGCCTCATACTTTCAGAACTTCAAATGTATCAATGAGTACTTACAATAATCCTTACACAACAAAAGATATTCAATATGTTCAAGTGTGTTTAAATGAGAGATCCCTGCCTCTTATTTATACTTTCATGTAGCATCCGACTTTCCTTATTTTAGGGAGTTATCCATTAACTTTATTATTTAAATAATTTCTTTTGCAAACACTTTGAATTTTTGGGGCTTCTAGATAACTCATGAGGGTTCTCCAACTCCACATGGCCATAACTCTCTAACTGTAAGGAGTTATGTGACGTTCCACATACCACCAGAAATTTCATGACATGTACTATCCATCTATAATAGTATTACCTGTAAATATATAAAAACGCATACCATTATTAATCAAACAAACTTAGGCCCATTACCCAAAACTTTATGCTACCGAAATTCGCTACCGAACTTTCTTCATGGGTTGACATCAATGATAACCAACCCAATTAATCAACAATGTTCCCCTGTGTCATTGATGACAACACTCTAATGAAATACTGAAGTCATATCACTCATGCTCCCCCTGTGACCATCACTCCCCCTGGAACCATGCATCTATGCTCTGCATCTGATAAATCTCTCCCTCTTTGTCATCA
Source organism: Picea engelmannii (assembly GCA_009831015.1). Classification (NCBI taxonomy): domain Eukaryota; kingdom Viridiplantae; phylum Streptophyta; class Pinopsida; order Pinales; family Pinaceae; genus Picea; species Picea engelmannii. The sequence continues at coordinate 239,690 of ML786120.1, forward strand.
ATGCAAAAAGTATATTTCCATCTGGGGCTTCTTCCCCTAATTGAATTTTCCTTGGGGATACTCCCCTTGACTGAACTCTTCCGTAAACTGATCTTGCGACCTAAATTGTCCTATTTATAGATGGTGCTTCATCGTGTATATCTAAGACATATAAAATAAGCGTTCAAAAGCATTGATTTTGGAGTATAAATTACACCGAGTCTCTGGCGAGGATACTCAAAGGATTCTCTTGGAAGACATTTTGTAAAGATGTTTGTCACTTGTTATTTTGTTCCCACATATTCAACTTTTATGTTATTCTTTGTAACTTGTTCACTTAGAAAGTGATACTTTATTGGAATGCGCTTCATCTTGGAGTGCATCACCAAGTTCTTTGAGATATTGATGGTGCTTCTATTATCACAATAGATTGGAATGGGCTCATCATACTCAACTTGTATATATTTCAGAGTTTATTTTATCCATAGAACCTACGTACAACATGTTGTTGCTGAAATATACTATGCATCAGATGTAGATAAGAATATTGATGATTGTTTCTTTCTTAACCATGATACTAAACACTCACCCAAGTAGAATGTTGCTCCACTGGTGCTTAGTCATGTTGATGTGGCCTAAATCCCCTGATTCAACAACAGGAACCAAACCTGACACCGAGGCCCAATTAGACTCTGCAGCGTTTGGAGTGGAATGGTTCTCCAGATCTTGTGATCTGGCCAAATTATCGATGGGCTTTGTGTTTTCTGGTGAAAGCTCTTCCTTCTATTAGGACAGTTCCTTTTCTGTATTTATCTTGGGTGGGACTGATATGAGAGAGGGAAGCCAGTACAAACCAACTTGAAAAATAGCAGGACAGAGGTTTTAACTAGAGGGAAGAGGTCAATTTTTGGGATAACCTGTTGCTCAAATATGCAGATAGTGATTCTATGCCTCAAGGCCTAGTATTAATACATTAACCAAATGAACATCCAATTACTGTCTAAGAAAGAAAAAAAACTAATTTATCAGAAGAAAACACATAATTAATCCATATCATGGTAAGAAAAATGATTCATCTACCAGAACATTCATCACATAACAACACAATGATTTATTCTCATAATTAAAGCAAAGAACATCAAGACATTGCACCAGATAACTTGACAACAAAATTAATTGCTCGTACTCATTTACTGCATCATTCATGGAACATGAAAGGAAGTAATTCTTCTCCAATCACAATCACATACATCTGATGACAATAGCTTTTCTTTGGCCCAAAAAGACTTCTCAATTCACAATAGTCTCAAAATAATTATCAACTGCCAAAAGAGGGAGCTCTTACAACAACCATTGACCCTTTAGTCATCGGTCGATGTCTCTATTTATAATCTAAAATTCAACTGTAATTAACGGCTAAATACAATTTAAGCCAAACAAAAATTTCCATGTAGAGTGGTCATCCAATAGTTTCTTTCAACGGTCCACTTGAGACACCGCTTGAAAAGCGTGGCTTCTTGCATATTCAGACTAGCTGATAAAAAAAATTTCATAGGTTTGAGCCCATGGGAACTTGTGTTGTTCCATAGGGGTAGCATATGATCCTCTGATGTCTACTGCATGTGCCTGGTATTTTACCAAACTGGAGTTCAGAAGTTGCAGCATGGCTTGAGCTCGGATCAGATGAACTGCAAATTGTTGCACTTGTCCTGGCATTGCATCGGTGACTTTTGTGCACCCTTCAACCCAGCGAAAGTCTTGTATGGAGTGTGTCTTGAACACATCACTTAGTTTAGTGAATTCATTAGGAGTGTCGAATTCAGGGAGACCGACATATTGCATTATTTTATTAATTTTACCCCGGTGTTTCTGGCACTTGGCCCATTTCTTTTGTATTTCTCGGTGTGGGTCTCGGGTCATCTTCGCCCAATATTCGGCGGATTTCTTCATGTGGTTGAAAATAATTTTTTCCCACAAGCCGAATGCCATGATTTTCCCTTTCTTGCCCCTACTGGACCGCTTCAATGTATTTGAGTCTCTCTTCTACTAACTTTGCCTTTTCATGCCATTTTTCCATCTCTTTGCATGTTGCGAGTGCCATAAGAGTATCGTCCTGAAATTCGACTATGTTCTCGGTCAATAGGTGCCTTTCCTTCTTGAAATCATTATAAACTTCATTGAATTCTTCCTTCAGATATGCAATGGTTTGTGTGGCCCCTTTATAGTATTTGACAAGATGGTGCAGGTGTTCAAGCTCCTACTGGTTGTTGGCTAGTTCCTTTTCATCTCTCCTAGCTCTGTCCTAGACGACATCTAAGAGGGATTTTCCTATGCCGATCACTTTGGATGTGCGAGTGTCTACAATGTTGATTAGGTTCTCTTCTGTGGTAACCACAATGGATTGATCCAAAGTGATCCTTCACCTCTTCGCGGTCCTTTGAACATTGTCCTTCTTCTTTTGATCGTAAGAGATCGCATAGATGTCTGCTACTTCATCTACGGGTTGTGGTATCTGTCAATCTCCCCATGCGAGGTTGTTTCTTAGACTACCTATGGTGTATATTCACTCAGAAGTGGTTTCTTGAATTTCTTCGCTCTATTTTAAAGATCGGTCATTTGCATGTGGTTTACCTAGGACTTGAATATTGGGCCTGATGGAGGCATCAGGTACAGACTCATTGCTTACTTGTTCACTAGTCATAGGGCTGTCGATTCTCTTTTGTGGAGTTTCGTCGCTCAGTCTTTCTTCTGCTTCCTGTCTTTCAGATTCTCTTGTGTCGAGGCCACCTTCGGAACTTGTTTCCATCTATGAGGATTTCTTGTCTTGGACATCGGGCTTAGGGGAAGTGATTTTCTCGGGACCTTTTTCTTCTTGGACTCGCACTGGGGTGCCGTGAGTGGGTTCTAGACTCTCATCGTCGCTGTAAATATGTATAAGAGTACTCAAGGGATTGGGTGCTTGTGTCTCTATCAAGACCCAACCTGTCTCTGGTCGAGTTTTCCCTTATTCTGAAAGATTGATCGGTGATGTTGCAGGTTCAAGGTTGCCCAACACACAGGCATTGTCAGGGTCTATGGACCTGGGATCATTTGAATCCATCAGGATACTCTGAACAACATTTGAGGCTTCATGTCCTATTAAAAAGTACGGGTCATCCCACATATGTTTCATCAACAACTCAATTTTCTGAAACAAAAATGTACCCCTTTCTCGTGTAGCTTGATCTTCCAGAAGATCCCTAATTTGTACCAAGGATTTCTAGTGAATTCTCGTCGCTTCAATGTCTTCTTCGGGATCGATTATTTCTTCAGCCAATTCATGTGCAACTACTTCTCCCAAGCGTCGGCTAATTTCTTGAACTGCCTTCTCCAGAAATGTTGCCCACTCTTCGTGGCTCATAGCTTTAAACCTGGTTCCTCAAGGATCAGCTCTCGTGGACGCCACCACATTACAGTCTTGGGCATTTTCAATGAATATTTCATCTTCGAACTAGTCGTGGGCATAAGGCCAACAGGATGATACCCATGATGTGTGTTGTAGAACCAATCCCTTGGGATCGTGTTTGCGAAATCAGGCAGTTTGGAACTGAAATTCCAATTGACCTAGACTGAGTTGTTTAGCATGTGTGGTATCTTTAACCACGCAGAACCCAACATGAAACTGATAGGGTACAAAAGCCCGCTTCTTGTCTTTTACTGAAGTTTCATTGTATCCTTGTGGGATGGTTTGATAGAAAATTTCCCCTAACACTAGTCGATCGGGAACATAAATGGGTAACAAGTGGGGTGCTCATGTGGCACCGAAAACTCTAATGTAGGTTTCTCGTTCTTCCAAATACTGGCCAATTTTGGCTATAACCTTATTTGCTTCATCTGATAATCTAGGGCACTCTCTTCTGAAGAGAAAGGAATAAATGCGTGCAATAAATTGGTCACAGATAACAACATAGGATTTTTTGTACCTAGTTTCCCATAGGATGCTGAATTATACATGGACAAGCAGCTCTGAAGGGTGCCAATTCAGATTCATCCCACCAAAAGCGTTCCTGGCACAGATCACATCCAGTAGATATGAAGCCATGTAGAAGGTGGGAGTATCTCCCTCCTTCATCTCCTAAGCGTGTTTTATGCAGGTGCTTAACTGTTTGGAGATGATGGCACCCTAGTTGAAGCCTGTACCTGAAATAGCGATTGTAAAAGCCAGAGGCATCCAAGCCTCTGAAAACTTCGAACAATCCATTTCCCCATGTAACCTACAAAGTAAACCCATGTGGTATATGTATGGTTCCCTAAGATTGGCCATTGGGTACCATCCAGTAGTCCGGTTCATGAATTTTTTGTCTTCTCTCCACCAAGATGACATGATTTTGTTGGTATCGTGTGATGCATAGAAACTTAAGATGAAATATGTGATCATATTTAGCTTAGAATCTTTGAGCTTATAGTAGTTCTGAACCTATGATGGAAGGAAGACTCTGACGCACTCACCATTATCATCATTAATCAAATACTTTTGGGCATCAGTGTGTTCAATGATCCACTTCAAGAGCTCAATGCATGGAAAAACTGGAGATCAGCTTGCTACATTGTATAGATAAGCCCTGCGCATATTGGGGAGGACCTCATTGTCGAGCTTCCTCATTTTAGGATTTCTATGCAGGGAATATTCAAGGGCTTCCTCTTTCTTGATTTTGTTGAAAACTTCTTCCCAATGAGGAAATGCCATCTTGGCTCCAATACTTGCCTTTATTTCTCCAAAAGTTGGGGGTTGGACAAAAGGATCCTTGGTTATTCTCTTAATGATGCATATTGGTTTGGGAACGAAATCTAATTTCCTTGCAACTGATGGGGAGGAGCCTTCTCCTACTTCACATTCCTACAACTTAGGGTCTCTTGGAAATTTCCTGGTGGACAGCTTCTTTGGAGGCATTATTCCTGTAATTTAAAACATCATTTGAGCATGCGTGCAGGGTAGTGTTGGGTGAGAATATATAAAATGGAGTGCGAAAAACCAATAATCGAACCCATACCTATGATGTTGGCTAATATAATTGTTTTAATACTCATTGGACTTTGAACACTTCCTGTGGACTATTAGCTTCACTCTCTTGTCTGCCCTAAACTTCTTGCTGCACAAAATTGGATCATACACAATGAATCTAAAGGAATATAACTGTGAGATATTATTGATCATATCATTTACTTAATACGAGTAATGAATGCAAATTCAAAATAAACCACTATCGGATTTTGCTGTAGATAAATTTTGACTGGTTGACGGCGAAGGCATGGATGGAGATGCATTGTATCAACGAGTTTAACAGTTCCTTTTGATTCACGCATGAGTCAATAACTAATGTGCGATCCATGCATTAACTGAGAATCATAATTGCAATGTACCTACCACACTTCGGGGTCAACACATATCATCACGTCACGTCACTTAGCGAATGAATCCGGGATCGATTATTATGAGAGTGTGTACTTACATTGATAGGCTATTAATGAAACTTCCAACACCGATGATATAGGGGTTGGCTATCAGGGTTTTACTCTTTCTTTCGTGCGGTGCGTATTATTACATCCTTCTGTTGAAGCCGATCGAATCAGTCTTCGACAAAATCCTTCCCAAGGTTTATTCATAGGAAATAAACATTTCATCAACCAACGTTGATGAGGGTCGGTATTCAACTACTTTGACTGTCCAAATGGTCTACACCACCATCATCTTCCGCCGATGCAAAAATTCTTCTGTGAGTGGGAAAAAAAACTGGGTCGTCGATTCCTCAAGTAGTTGTTAAGTATTTTAGAGTTAAGATGATTCTTCGCTATGTGTTCAAGTGAAATTTTAATCAATTAAAACGTGAAACATATAAGAGAAGTGAAGGATCAGTTTCAAGCCAAGTCGAAAATTGTCAAAAGTAAACTATAGGGTGGTACCCAAAAGGAAATAGTCGCAGAACATTTAGGGTGTGTTGAGTACTCAAAAAATGGCGATTCACTGGACAGACACAAAATCTTTGTTCCTCTTCCCTTTCCCTAGAGGTATTACCGAAAATTAGCGAAGATATCTCCGACACTTCTTTTATTCGTACTGACTGAAGTCATTATTTTCTTCTTCTCTCTCTTTTTTTTTTTTTCAATTATTATTATTATTATTAGAAGTATTGTTTTAGGGCTTGTCCATTTACTGGAAGGGCATCAGGTTTCCCCCTCAGATTTTGCAACCGATAAGTACCTACCCCAATCTTCTCATCTACTTGGAAAGGCCCAAGCCATAGGTTCTGAAACCTAGAATGTTTCCCTTTGGGTTCTGTTAGTAACATTTCTTGTCCTGGGCTCGAGAGCACCCAGATATGTAGGTTGCATGAGAAGCACCCAAGCGCAATACACAGAAGAAGTCCTTTTCAGACTTAAAATCAAGCGAGCGGGAATTTCATTCTTCAGTGGAAAGGATTCAGCGATAGAGCAGAACAACGGATTGATGGGAAATCATAGATTAATCGAGTCGTGCCAAGTATTCAAGGGGGAGCCAATCGCGATCAGTATAAGCGCAGTAGTTATTTCTCGAACTCAGATTTTGGGAGTTCGAAGGGAAGATCTTGTCTTTGGGTTGTGCGAGATTGCGAGTTGGGAAAAGTGCCCGGAGGGGGTCAACCTTCGCTGACCATCACGTCTTGGGACCTCGCGAAGGGAGAATGCCAAAGTTCGATACTCCAACTCGCGAAGCCGCGAGTTGCGAGAGGCGTTAGTACTTGGGCCTTAGCCGACGGTTACATGTAAAGGGCGCTGACCGGGAAAGGAGCCCGGTTCGTATCGCCATCTCAGGGAGTGAGAGTGTAAAAAGGGGAGACGAGGGTCTTCGACCCGCGAACTCATGAATCGCGAGGTGAAAAGAGATTTTAATGATGGGCCCACAATATCATGAAGGAGATCTCAGCCGTCCATCTAAAGGAGACACCTGGCACGTGATTAAGCCGCCTCGGCGTTTCTCCCATCGCGATTTCAAGGTACAAAGAGCAGCTTCATTACTTCGCGATGCACGAGGTGCCGAGAGAATTCAGGGCCCGGGCCCACAACAGCATGAGAAGGATTCAGAACCATCGAATCTAGAAGGACGCGTGGCGCTAGATTAAGCCGTCTCGGCATTTCGCTCATCGTGATTTCAAGAAGCAAGAATCAGTCCTTCTTATTCACAAATGCCAAAAACCTCCATGGGAATAAAAGTAGGGTCATGGTCTACGGTCACTCGAGAAATTAAAGGGCTAAGCAGAAGAGGGCCTGAAGGCGTCGTGTCCAGTCGCCGAAAGTATCGTCACGATTTCCAGATGCCATCAGAAGCGATTTCGCTCCTAGTTTTTGCTTGAAGTAAAGGAAGATGTTATCGGGTGGTTGAAACCTCCTTTCGTTCATTAAGTTTGAGGTATGGAGGGTCTGTCAAGCGGTCTGCTCGAAGGGGTTCTGTGTACTGATTTTTTCCAGAGAAGCCATGCCAAAGTCCTCGATTAGATAGAGAAGTCTGAACACGCCATTTTGGCCTTTAATGTTTCAGCTACCTCCCCTACAAAGTCCACGTGGAGTTTTGGAGATGTCTGACGAAGGACTTCCGCCCGAAGATCGATTGAAGAGACGTTACGCCTTGGGGGGGTGAGCACGCTTCTGTTGGGCAAGTCTGCCCAGGTATATGTATTGAGTTTTTGTATTTTGGAAGGATCGATGGTTGAGTAGAGCTCCCGGTTGTAAAGTTTTAATGAAGCACTGATAACCTGCTTATGTATGGAATTTTGAGACTTCTCGCCTTATGAATACCAGTTTCTTTCATGTCTTTGTTTACACTGTGTTAGAACAACTCGGAATTGGAGGATCCAGTCGAGCTATAACTATTATAGGATGATGTTGTAATGGATCACTGTGATAGTTGTGCTATCTCTAATCAGTTCTTGTGATTTTCCCAGTGCCGAGTGACTTGGAATTGGAGGATCCAGTCAAGTCCCCTTTTCAGTTTCTTGAGACCCTGAACCAAGCGGATCTTGTATTTAGAGTCTTTCTTCTGCAAACTGCCAAAAGCTTGTCGCTCAAAGTTGTTTGTTCACCTTTCTTACTAAGTCTTCTACCTGTTCATATTTTAATCAACCCACTGGCTGAAGTTAGGTTGAGACCTCCTTTGTTACTTACGTACCAGACCCAGTCCCTGAGTTAGAGTAATATATCCTCGAGTCTTTATCTCCATTTGATCAGCCCTTTACAAACAAATCGTGACATTAAAGAAATGTTAGCGTCGAAAGTCACTCCTGGATTGCTTGTAGGAGCAGAGCCCGACACCCAACTCCCCCGACTATGCAGAGAGAAAGGGGAAGAGACAGACACGACCATAAGATTCAGGCCCCTTTTCAAAATAATTTTGTGGCCGAGGGAGAAGAAGGGGAAATAGATGAGCTTGATCCTGAAATCCATTGCTTCAGGGACACTCCTACTTTTCCTCATCTCACCCAATCAGCATATGAGGAGTCTCTCATGGACAGTCAGCTAAATGAACTGAGTAAGGGAGACAAGACTGGTGGCGGCCAAGGCAGGTACGACCTAAGTGCCAAGAAAAAGACTATAGCACCGTATGTTCCTGAGCGGTCCACTAGAACAGAGAAGCCTGCTAATGAGGTAGTGGACAACAACATAGGTAAGAAGGCTCAACCCCTCTCTCCCATTGTCCAGAGTCATGTTCCCGAAATAAGAGAAATCCCAAAGCTCTCTTCTTGTTTTAATTTCAAGCATGAAGTTCAAAAAATCAGAATCCCTCTACCCCTGATAGAATTGATTAAGCATGAAGGGTTCAAGAAACGCTTCTCTGAGATTTTACAATCTGAGGTCTCATGCCTTCCCACAAACTCAATCAATCTACAAGATGAAAAGCCTGCAGTTATCCTAGGTCCTATGGTAGAATATAGAAATGACTCATCCCCTCCCTTCTACACCTCCTTGAACATACATGACAAGGTACTACACAACTGCTTGATGGATTCCAGGGCTTCTCACAACCTCATGCCCAAAACTGTCATGGAAGAACTAGGACTGGAAGTCACACAAGCCTATCATGACCTTTATTCCTTTGACTCCAGGAAAGTTCAGTGTCTTGGAGTTATCAAAGACCTGGTCGTCACCTTGTTCTAGTTGCCCATGAAAAGTGTGGTCATGGATATCATAGTAGTTGATGTTCCCCCCAAGTTCGTTATGCTATTGTAAAGATCTTGGATAAAAAGACTGGGGGGAACCTTGCAGATGGACCTTACATATGCTACTATCCCAGTGTTTAGAGGAGAGCATAGAAGACTATACAGGGAAGCTCAACTGGCCTATATAATCAGCGATGAAGCCAACCCTACCAATCATCCCATCTTTGCCTTGGACACTGATTTAGGATGCAATTTACTACAACTCACCCATGCCCCCGAGCCTCCTCTCAAACTCAGAAAGTAGCCCACCATTTCCCCTGAATTTCCTTCTCCCATCACCCCCATTTGTAAAATGTTCTTTGATGGAGCCTCTTCCAGGGAAGGCGCTGGAGCTGGGGTGGTTCTCGTGTCACCTGCTCGGGAAACCATATCTATCATACAAATTAGAATTTGAAGCTACCAAAAATGTGGTAGAGTATGAAGCTCTCATCCTAGGATTAAGAGCCGCAAAGGAAATGGGAATTCAGGAAGTAACAGTTTTTGGAGATGCAGAGTTAGTGGTTCAGTAGATCAGGAACGCTTACCAGGCTAAGCATCCTCGACTCAGGAGTTACAGGAATGAGGTTTGGGACCTTATTGAAAGTTTCTTCTCAACGTTTAATATTTCTTTCATCCCGAGAGAAGAGAACACCATAGCAGATTCCTTGGCAACCTCAGCTAGCAATTTCAATGTACCCTTGCCGCCCAAACTCAGATATGATGTAGAGGTAAAATACAGGCCCTCCATACCTGACAATGTCAAACATTGGAAGGTATTCGAGGATGATCTCAAGGTCAAGAGGTTCTTAGAGACTGTCGAGGAATTTTCAGAAATGAACATCGACCAAGACACCGTCTCAGAGGAAGAGCTCGATGGGGGTAATTTTCTGAATAAGATTGTAGAGCATGACATTGTACAGCTACCCAACAACCATATTTCCAAAGGACTAATTCCTTTGGAAAGGATATTTGATAGAAATGATGTGTTGATGAAGGGAGAAGTCTCAGAGGAGGACGCTAGTACTATTCAGTGCAACATTGGGACCGAGAGTGAGCCCAAGTATGTCAAATTGTCAAAGAGTCTGACAAAGGAGCGGAGATCTGAATACATTGGACTTTTGAAGGAATTTGTGGATGTTTTCGCCTAGACATACGAAGACCTCAAAACATATTACATCTCTGTCATCGAGCATAAAATCCCATTAAAAGAAGATGCAAATCGATTTAGGCAAAAGCTGAGACAGATCAACCCTATGTTGTTTCCTATCATGGAGAGGGAAGTGAAGAAGCTGCTTCAAGCTCAGATCATTGTACCGCTAAGATATTCAGAGTGGGTGGCCAACTTGGTGCTAGTAAGGAAAAAGAGTGGAGAGATTCGGCTCTGTGTAGACTTCAGAAACCTGAACAGGAGCTCACGAAAAGATAACTACCCCTTACCCAAGATGGAACATATACTGCAGAGGGTAACAGGAGATTCCAGGATGTCCATGATTGATGGTTTCTCTGGCTACAATCAAGTCTCTGTTCTGCCCGAGGACAGAGAAAATATAGCATTTACCACTCCATGGGGCACATTCATGTATGCCAAGATGCTGTTTGGATTAATGAATGCAGGAGCAAAGTTTCAGCGTGCTATGGACCTAGCTTTCATCGAGGAAAGGGACAAATTATTGGTCATCTATCTGGATGACATCACAATGTTTTCATGGTCTGATAAAGAACACTGTTGTCATCTCAGGAAAGTTTTCCTGAAATGCAGGAATTTTGGCATTTCATTAAACCCCAAGAAATCTCTGTTCGCCATGCAGGAGGGAAAATTACTGGGCCACATAGTATCAGCAGAAGGAGTCAGGATTGAACCTAGTAGAGTTGAAGCAATACAGGCCTTATCAATCCCGAGGTCCAAGAAGGAGGTCCATTCCTTCCTTGGTAAGATCAATTTTCTGAGGAGGTTTGTGCCTAACTTTGCTGAGGAAGTAAAACTTATAACAACCATGCTAAGGAAAGGAAATGAAGTGAGGTGGAATTCTGAATCATGACATTCCTTTGATCAAATAAATAAGGCCCTGACTGAAGCCCCCGTGCTTATTAGTCCTGATTACTGAAAGGATTTCCTTATTTTCTCATTTGCCTCTCCTGACACGATGGCCGTTGTTTTATTACAGAAAAACAAGGCCAGAATTGAGCAGCCTATTGCCTATTTCAGTCGAGCATTGAGGGATGTCGAAGTCGGGTATAACACTATGGAGAAGCAGGCCTATGCCCTAGTAAAGGATCTCAAGGCATTCAAAATCTACATCCTGCAGTCAAAAATCATCGCTTACATCCCCTCAGCTGCTGTTAAAGACATTCTCGTCTAGCCTGACATAGACGGGATAACGAGTAAGTGGATCGCCAGGATTCTGGATTTTGACCTGGAAATAAAGCCTACCAAATTGATCAAAGGTCACGGATTAGCCAAGCTATTGGCTGAAGACAATTTCCAAGCTTTGGGAATATTTTTTATCAATGAATGCTCAGGAATCTAGCAGGGTCGGCTGTCTGAAAGGGACCCTCAAAAGGATCCCCATTTGGCCCGATGTCCTTGGTACAAGGATGTCATATACTTCCTGCAGGAGTTGCAGCCTCCAGATGGACTGCCAAGAAACAAAGCAAGAGCTCTGAAGCTCAAGGCAGTCAGGTATTTCCTTATTGATCAAATTCTATACTGGAAAGATCCCCTGGGGGTATTGTTAAGATGCATGGATCCACAGGAGGCCAACAAGATCATGGTTGAATTTCACAGTGGCTTATGTGGAGGGCACCATTTCTGGAAGGCCACAGCCCACAAAATCCTCAGGGATGGATACTACTGGCCTACCGTGTTCGCCGACGTCTAAAAAAAGGTTAGAACTTGCATCAAATGTCAAAAATTCACAGGAAAGCAACAACTCAAGTCTCTACCGTTAAAAATGGTGGTGGTTTCAGGACCTTTCCAGCAGTGGGGCCTAGATTTCATTGGAGAAATTCACCTTGCTTCCAGTGGGAAACACAGGTGGATCCTGACTGCTACAGATTTCTTTACCAAGTGGATTGAAGCTATCCCTACTAGGAGTGCTTCCCACAAGGTAATCATTGGATTCTTGGAGGACATCATCACGAGATTCGGCTGCCCGAGTAAAGTTGTCACCGATAACGCAACCGCTTTCAAGTCCGAGCCATTGGCCAAGTTCTGCGAGCAGTATAGAATCAAACTGGTTCATTCCACTCCATATTATCCACAGGGAAATGGTTTGGTAGAGTCCTCCAACAAGAGTCTGATAAGAATCATCAAAATATTGTTGGAAGACAATAAGAAGGCTTGGAATTCAAGATTAAAGTTTGCTCTGTGGGCCGATCGAGTAGCCACGAAGAGGTCTATCGGCGTTTCTCCTTTCCAATTAGTCTATGGAGTGGAGGTTGTTTTCCCCTCTCATTTAGCCATTCCTGTAGAAAAATTCCTCCAAGACTAGCAGGAAGAGCCCAATGACATGATCAGAAGGATTCATCAGCTAGTGGAAGTCCAGCAGGACAGGGAGCAAGCAATGGACAAAATTCAGGATCATCAGCAAAGAATCAAGCAGGTTTTCGATAAGAAGGAAAAAAGGGAAGGATTTCGGACAGGAGACCTGGTGATGAAATGGGATGCTCCTAAACAAGATAGGGGCAAACATGGCAAATTTGAAGCCTTGTGGATCAGGCCCTTCAAAATCTCTGAGGTTTTCACAAATAACACATATCAGTTGCAGGATTTGGAGGTTGAAGGAATGTTCGGCGACCCAGTGAATGGGAATTTTCTTAAAAAATATTTTGTCTGAGCCAGTCATGGCTCCTATGTTTTGTAAATATTGTCCTTTCTGTTCTTTGTTTTACTTTTATTGTTTCGGCTTAGTAAATGACTCCATAGCCCAACAGTAAGGCACTGGAACTGCAAGTGAGTCCTTATAGCATCATGGGGATGACTCTATCCCCCATGGAGCCTAATGTTAGTAACATTTCTTATCCTGGGCTCGAGAGCACCCAGATCTGCAGGTTGCACAAGAAGCGCCCAAGCGCAGCACACAAAAGAAGTCCTTTTCGGACTTAAAATCAAGCGAGCGGGCATTTCATTCTTCAGTGGAAAGGATTCAGCGACAGAGCAAAACAACGGATTGATGGGAAATCGCAGATTAATCGAGTCGTGCCAAGTATTCAAGGGGGTGCCAATCGCGATCAGTATAAGCGCAATAGTTATTTCTCGAACTCGGGATTCGGGAGTTCGAAGTGTAGATCTTGTCTTTGGGTTGCGCAAGATTGCAAGTTGCAAAAAGTGCCTGGTGGGGGTCAACCTTCACTGACCATCGCGTCTCAAGACCTTGCAAAGGGAGAATTCCAAAGTTCGATACTCCAACTCGCGAAGCCGCGAGTTGCGAGAGGCATTAGTACTTGGGCCTTAGCCGATGGTTACCTGTAAAGGGCGCTGACTGGGAAAGGAGCCCGGTTCGTATCGCCATATCGGGGAGCGATAGTGTAAAAAGGGGAGCCGAGGGTCTTCCAGCCGTGAACTCATGAATCACGAGGTGAAAAGAGATTTTAATGATGGGCCCATAGTATCACGAAGGAGATCTTAGCCGTCCATCTACAAGAGACACCTGGTGCATGATTAAGCTACCTCGACGTTTCTCCCATCGTGATTTCAAGGTACAAAGAGCAGCTCTGTTACTTCGCGATGTGCGAGGTGCCGAGAGCATTCAGGGCCTGGGACCACAGCAGCATGAGAAGGATTCAGAACCGTCAAATCTAGAAGGATGCGTGGCACTAGATTAAGCCATCTCGATGTTTTGCTCATCATGATTTCAAGAAGCAAGAATCAGTCCTTCTTATTCACGAACGCCGAAAAACTCCATGGGAATAAAAGCAGGGTCATGGTCTACGGTCACTCAAGAAATTAAAGGGCTAAGAAGAAGAGGGCCTGAAGGCATCGTGTCTAGTTGACGAAAGTATCGTCACGATTTCCAGATGCCGTCAGAAGCGATTTCGCTCCTGGTTTTTTCTTGAAGTAAATGAAGATGTGATCGGGTGGTTGAAACCTCCTTTCGTTCATTAAGTTTGAGGTATGGAGGGTCCGGAAAGCAGTCTGCTCGAAGGGGTTCTGTGTACCGATTTTTTCCAGAGAATCCATGCCGAAGTCCTCGATTAGACAGAGAAGTCTGCACATGCCATTTTGGCCTTTAATGTTTCAGCTACCTCCCCTACAAATTCCACGCGGAGTTATGGAGACATCTGACGAAGGACTTCCACCTGAAGATCGATTGAAGAGACGTTACGCCTTGGGGGGGCGAGCACGCTTCTGTTGGGCATGTCTGCCCAGGTATATGTATTGAGCTTTTGTATTTTGGAAGGATCGATGGTTGAGTAGATCTCGCGGTTGTAAAGTTTTAATGAAGCACTGATAACCTGGTTATGTATGAACTTTTGAGACTTCTCGCCTTATGAATACCAGTTTCTTTCATGTCTTTGTTTACATTATGTTAGAACAACTCGGAATTGGAGGATCCAGTCGAGATGTAACTATTATAGGATGATGTTGTAATGGATCACTGTGATAGTTGTGCTGTCTCTAATCAGTTCTTGTGATTTTCCCAGCGCTAAGTGACTTGGAATTGGAGGATCCAGTCAAGTCCCATTTTCAGTTTCTTGAGACCCTGAACCAAGCGGATCTTGTATTCAGAGTCTTTCTTCTGCAAACTACATAAAGCCTGTCGCTCAAAGTTGTTTGTTCACCTTTCTTACTAAGTCTTCTACCTGTTCATCTTTTAATCAACCCACTGGATAAAGTTAGGTCGAGACCTCCTTTGTTACTTATGTACCAGACCCAGTCCCTGAGTTAGAGTAATATCTCCTCGAGTCTTTATCTCCATTTGATCACCCCTTTACAAACAAATCGTGACATTAAACTGATGGGTGTCGGGCTCTGCTCCTGCAAGCAATCCAGGAGTGACTTCCAACACTAACAGGTTCATTCGACCTATCCCACTTCAGGACTAATTCTTCTACTTCGAAGTTCTTTTCCTTAGCTTTATGTTTATTGAACCATCTTTTCACTATTTTTTTATGAGCCAAGAATTTTGACTTAGCCTTTTCTCTCTCTTCTTCCAGCATGAGCAAAGTGTCGATCCTCTATTGTATGGCTGATGAGGGTTCCTCATTGGAATCTTGGGCCAATTGGAGAGAGGGAAGATAAAGACCATTTGGGAGGATGGTTTCATGTCCGTAGACCAGAAAGTATGGGGAATTTCCTATGGCTACTTTGGGTGTGACCCTATTGTCCCATAGGGAATTATGCAGTTGATTATACCAATTTCTATGGTTGTCTATAATTGTCTTCTTTAGTATCCTTACTAGGTTCTTGTTGGTCGATTCTGCCACATCGTTTCCCTGAGGGTAATAATTTGTAGAATACTTGATCATGATTCCTTTGTCCAGAGAAAACTCCATCAATCCGATAGAAGAGAAGTAAGTTGCATTATCAAAGACTAGAATAGAGGGGCCACCAAACCTCGTGATCAGTTGTTGTTCTATAAATTGGATTACTATTTTCTCATTTATGTGAGTCAGAGGAATGGCCTCTGCCCATTTTGTGAAATAATCGGTGGCAGTAAGAATGTACTTGTGTATCTTGGAAGAGATAGGGAAAATTTCTCCTATGATATCCAACCACCATTGCTCAAAAGGTCTAGAGACCTTTACAGGCTAAAGTGATATTGTTTCCCTTTTTCCTTCCCAACACTCATTTGACAGGTCTTACAATTCCTAGTGTAGGTATGAGCATCTTTGAACAAAGTGGGCCAAGAATAGTCGGCTCTCAAAATTTTATGAGTGGTGGTGTTCCTTGCAAAGTGTCCCCCGACAGAGCCATCATGGAGTTCCATCAACACCTTGTCAGTGTCTACTCATTTGAGACATCTCAATAATACCCCATCATAGTTGATCCGGAAGAGTATCAAATTTATAAGATGATACTGTGCAGATTTGAATCTTAGGGCCCTCCTTTCCTTAGGGTTGAGGTTCTTGGGACAAGCCCTGTGATGCAAAAGGTAATTCAAATCTGTGTACAAGGAGTCTCGTGTTGGGGATATGTATTCCACTTCGTTGCACCATAGTGCCATTTTGTTTTCACACCCATAATCTTCATTTGGTTGATCCTTGGCTTCGACTGCGAGCTTACACAGAACTTGTCCTTTTACTAGTTTGGTAGGATTTATGTCTAAATCAAATTCCTATACTATTTCCATATAGTTCCCTCTCCTTTCCCTGATTTCTTGTTTAGTGAACAAGGATCGGACCACAGGGTGCAGCACAATCACCTTAGTGTGATTTTTTAGAAAGTAGGATCTGAAATGTTTTACTGCCTTGTAGACCATGTAGGCCTGTTTATCTATGGCAGGATAATTAAGCTTGGTTCCTTGAAGATTTGTACTCATAAAGGAAACTGGGGCCTCGTTGTTGTCATCATCTTTCTAGGTGAAAACCATGGCGAGCGATTGGTCAGAGGTGAAAGTATATAGGTTAAAGTCCCTATTGAAATCGGGACTTCGCAGCACCGGGGCTTGGGAGATGGTAGCTTTGATATTGTTGAAAACGTATTTCCGTTCATCATCCCAATTGAATTTGGAATCCTTGCGAATCATCTTTTGCAAGGGCTTGATGATTTTGGCGAAGTCAGGAGTGAACTTCCTCACGAAATTGATTTTCCCAAAAAAGGACTGCATGGCCTTCTTGTTATGGGGGAGCGGGAGTTGAGCTATGGCTTTAATCCTTTCCGGGTCTATGTGAATCCTTGCTTGGGAAATAATATGACCTAACAACTTTCCTTCCTCGACACCAAAAATAGTCTTCTTAGGGTTCAACAATATATCGTACTTCCTGCATCTCTCGAAAATCTAAGTTATGTGTTGGATGTGTTCTTTTCTATTCCTTGAATACACTGTTACGTCATCTAAATAAACTACCACACACTTATTGATGAGTCTATGGAAATCCACGTCCATGGCCCTTTGAAAGGTTTCTCCTGCATTAATTAAGCTGAAGGGCATGCACTTATAAGAGAAGGTTCCCCATTTGGTTTGGAAGGTAGTTTTTAATCGGTCTTCTTCTGAAACCAACACTTGGTTGTATCCTAAAAAACAGTCTAGCAAGCAAAAAATATCTGAGCTCGACACGGTTTGTAGGAGTTGTTCCATTAGCGAGACAGAATAATTGTCCTTTTCTGAAGCTCTGTTGAGGTTCCAAAAATCTACACATAGTCAGATTTATCCTGACTTCTTCCTCACTAGAACAATATTTTCTACCCAGGCATAATGCCCAACTTGGAAAATTATCTTCGCATCTAAAAGTTTCCTCAATTCTTGATACATGAGAGGTTCAAGGGATGGATGGTACTTTTGGAGCTTCTGTTGGAAAGGCTTCATTTTGGGTTTTAACGGGATAGTGTGTTGAATGATGCAGGTGTCATATGTTTTTAAATCCTTGTAGGACCATGCGAAAACATCATGGTATTTCCTGAATAATCTGAGGCAGGCCTTCCTTTATTCCTTAGATATAGTTTTGTCGAGATTTACATTCTATAGGTTCTTTGGAGAACCAAGATTTATAGTTTCATGGAGGGGGAAAGAGCTACCAGTCTTCGCGTTTTTGGGTTCTTTAAAGCAATCCTTTAGATCGAACAAACTTTCTAGATTAGCTATCCCCTTGGGGATTGTGTGGGCTTTCAATTTTCCAACATCTTTTTTTGTTCGGGGATTGGTCTGAGTTGTCTACTCTCAGAATGCTTCATCATCTATGGCCAGGTATTTGAAATTGTCTTGATTGGTCAAGAATTTTATGATTTTCTCATCTCCTTCAAAGACCTTCCAATTGGAAATATTGTTCCACACCGACGGTCTATAGAGCAGCTCCACAGTAAATCGGGAGGCTTCATAATATTCTAAAGGTGATAGTCAGGAAGAGGTTGTGGCCAGGTAGTCGGCAAAAACATTTTTTTCTCTCAGGATAGCGGTGATATTGAAAGCGTCAAAGCGCTCCACTAGCCTATGCACCTCTTGCTGGTAGTTCTTAAGATGAGGCGAATTACAATGAATAGTATTCGTTACTTTTCTAACAATGATCTTAGAATCCCCAAAAACCTTCAATTCCTTGATACCCAAATCTATGGCTTTCTTTAACCCTTGTACTAGAGCTTCAAATTTGGCGGTATTGTTGGTACATTCAAATTCTAGCCTACATGACAGGAAATGACGTTTACCCCTATGATCTATGAGTATGCACCTAGCTCCTGACCCTTCTTGTGATTTAGATCCATCAAAATAGAGGGTCCAAATTTGTGAACGATAATTTCTCCTTTCTCTCCCCTCCCCCATGTTTTGTTCTCTAACCTCTTCCTCCAGAATTCCTAGCACAAGGCTTTGACAGAAGAGGGTATCTCCTATCGGTGTGAAGGATTTTTCTCGAAAGATCATTTCAAAGTTTTGAGTAACCAAAACATTGGACATGAGAGGAGAAAATTTGATGAAGTGAGAGTCACAAGAATAGTTTCCCAATATGGGGAAGTCAGTAGAGGCTAGTTCATTTGGGGTTTTTAGATCAGTGACCATATGTTTCAAATATCTTTCCATATCGATTCTGATCATCTTCTTGTATCCCTTCAGTGGTAGCCAAAGGTGCGCCTAGTCGGTACTAAAATATTCATTCATCTTTTCAGACCAATCTCGGCTCAGCAATAGTCCATACGCCTCAAGGATGTCCACCCCAATGATGTCAATGACCTGCATGAAATTAGGATGCGTCACTATCCTAATCATCATGTCTTTGAGCTCTCCCATGACCTTTACCTGGGTTGTGTCTAGTTGTATGACATGTTTATCACTTTTGAGAGGGACAACACCTAATTTATTACATATGGCCAAGGGAATAACATTAGAGGATGCCCCCGAATAGACCAGGAAATTGTGAATATTCATGTTGAAGACTTCAAACATCAAAAGTAAGGGTGGCACAAAAGGCCTTTCTTTCCTACCTTCTGAGCAGGTGTTCATGGTTGTCTTGTTTGTTAAATCTGTCGGGGGAAGAGTCATGTTCTGACTATTGTTGTTGGTCGAGTTTCCTACCGAATTTAGAGCTTGCAATAGGAAGTCCTTTTGTTGAGGAATTCTACATACATCCATAAATGAGATGTTAGCTTTCAACTTCTTCAAATCTTCGACTACATTATACTCTAGTTTGGGGGAATATTGGGTGTGGATGCTTATAGGCCTTTTACAGGGGGCGAAAGGCATCTTCAGGCAGTCAAGAGTTAACTAACTTTGTGAGGCTCGGGAGGCATCAACATTTTTCAAGCCGGGTCCACCCTTGCTACATGTTTGTACTGTCGATACCTCTACAGGTTGTTCTCAGGACTCAAACAGGTCACCTGAAGACGCGATCACGTCGGGATCCCATATCAGCATGGTTGTGTCTTGCGGTGGGTCAGTTTCTTCTTGATCTACACTATTCATGGTCGAACTGCTTGATTGTTCAATCAGGGAAAATTCATCCAGAAAATGATTGGCCATTAAATTCATGGCATGGACCCATTGAGGGAATTCTCTCTCCGAGTGGTTCTCTTGGTGATAAGCACAAAATGAATCAGACGCAACATTCCCTAGGTCAATGTTTAAGTTGGCTGGGGGAGGTTCAATTGCTTTGAAAGGATGATTCCTTTTAAAGAAATGCTTACAGGGTCTTTGGCTTTGGTTTCCTTCCCCTACCTACCTTTTCATGTCTATAATCTCATTCGATAGTTTCTTGACCATGCGTTGCAAGTCTTCTATATCTCCATCACCTTTGTCGGGAGTTTGTTCAGCCGGATTCCCCGACAGTCTGGTCAGAAGGAGTCCTCTTCTAGGGGGAGGTTGGATTTCTTTCCTCACCATAGAATCCTAACCTTCTTTACATCCTTTCATCTTGAATTCTATCGTCTTGGCTTCTTCAAAATTTTCTACACAAGTTTGTTTGGCGGATATTTTAACGAACATGGAAATAGAAGTCGGGAGCACGTTGGCATAAAATTTGATTTGCAATTCTTGATTTGGTTTCACCATAGGTTGGAATTTGTTTAGGATGTTCATGAATATTTGATTGAAATCTTTGACCCTTTCTTTTCAGGTCATGGTGGCTGCGAACAACTCCCCCATCAGGGCTCCCATAGTAGTTTCTTCCGCAAATTTGTCTAGAAAATCCTTTCGGAATTTAGTCTAGTTGCTTATGGATCCTAACGGAAAATTAAAATACCACGTTGAAGCCAAATTTTCAAACTTGTATGGGAAAAGTCTACATACTAAGTCTTCATGTTGAACGTTCATAAGTCTGATCGCGAGTATGAATTTCTTGATGTGATCTTCGGGCAAACCTGAAGTTTTAGGATCATATTTGGGCAGTAGCTTTTCTGGGTGCTGGGGAAGATTGTGTACTCATCCTGAGATGGCCACAGCGTCTCCGGCCAGCCAAGGTTGGTTGTCTCAAAGTGGAACTTCTCTTTATTCCCCATGACCATTTTTCCCTTCCATATCTTTGGATTCGGAGTCAAACTCTTCTTCTTCCGAAAATTCTTTATGTTCGGAGATGTCATTGGCTGGCATCTCAGGTATTACATCAAGAGGCTCTTGAATTTATATAATCTTGAAATCTATTAAGTCTTCGATAGAGTGTACGAAAGATTCTTCGGGAGTACTGACTACTAATCTTCTTTTTTCATTTCTTTGGGGAAGGATGGGGGTGAAGGGCAACGTGCCGATTTTTTGGGCATAGGATCTGGTAAATATTCTGATTTGATTCACTTCCTCGTGAGGGAGACCATAAGGTATTTCAGGGTGAAGAGTTCCTTCCTCAGAATTGGGTGAGTTATCCACTTTGGGATTACTCGATAAGTGTGGGCTATCTATCGGATGAGTAGCCATGCATGTGGGTCGTTACGAATCTGTAGGCTATTTGAAATATCATATAACTTATTCACTCATCCATTCATTGTGGCCCTCCTTCTAGCACCAGTTCTATTGATGGGGCCTAGATCCCTTGATTCAACAGTAGGAACCAAACCCACCATCGAGGCCCAGTTAGACTCTGTAGCATTTGGAGTGGAATGGTTCTCCAGATCTGGCGATCTGGCCAAATTATCAATGGGCTTTGTGTTTTCTGGTGAAGGCTCTTCCTTCTGTTAGGAGAGTTCTTTTTCTGTATTTCTCTTGGGAGGGGCTGATATGAGAGAGGCAAGCCAGTATAAACCAACTTGACAAATAACAGGACAAAGGTTTTAACTAGAAGGAAGAGGTCAAGTTTTGGGATAACCCGCTACTCAAACATGCAGACAATGATACTATGCCACAAAGCCTAGTACTAATACATTAACCAAATGAGCATCCAAATACTATCTGAGAAAGAAAAAAACTAATTTAACAGAATAAAACACATAAGTAATCAATATCATGGTAAGAAAAATAATTCATATACCATAACATTCATCACATAACAACACAACGATTTATTCTCATCATTAAAGAAAAGAACATCAAGACATTGCACCAAATAACTTGACAACAGAATTAATTGCTCTTACTCATTTACTGCATCATTCATGGAACAGGAAAGGAAGTAATTCTTCTCCAACTCCAATCACATACATATGATGAAAATAGCTTGTCTTTGGCCCAAAAGGACTTCTCAATTCACAGCAGTCTCAAAATAATTATCAACAGACAAAAGAGGGAGTTCTTACAACAACCATCAACCCTTTAGTCATCGGTCAATGTCTCTATTTATAATCTAAAATTCAACTGTAATTAACAGCTAAATACAATTTGGGCCAAACAAAAATTGCCATGTAGAGTGGTCATCCAATAGTTTCTTTCAACAGTCCACCTGAGACGCCTCTTGAAAAGGGTGGCTTCTTTCATATTCAGACTAGCTGATAAAAATATTTTCACAGGTTTGAGCTCATGGGATCCTGTTTTTTTCCATAGGGGTAGCATATGCTCCTCTGATGTCCACTACTTGTGCCCGGTATTTTACCAAACTAGAGTTCAGTAGTTGCAGCATGGATCGAGATCAGATCGGATGACCTGCGAATTGTTGCACTTTTCCTGGCATTGCATCGGTGACTTTTGCACACCCTTCGACCCAGAGAGAGAATTGTATGGAGTGCATCTTGAACACATCGCTTAGGTTAGTGAATTCATCGGGAGTGTTGAATTTGGGGAGACCGACTTCTTGCATTATTTTATTAATTTTACCCCAGTGTTTCTGGCACTTGGCCCATTTCTTTTTTATTTCTCGGTGTGGGTCCCAGGTGATCTTCTCCCAGTATTCGATGGATTTATTCATGCGGTCAAAACTACTTTTCCCAACAAGACAAATGCCATGATTTTCCCTTTTCGCCCCTGCTGGACTGCTTCAATGTATTTGAGTCTCTCTACTACTAAATATGCCTTTTCATGCCATTCTTCCATCTCTTTTCATGTTGTGAGTGCCATAAGACTGTCCCCCTGAAATTCGACTATGTTCTTGGTCAACATGTAGTTGGAAAACTGAGAGGGGGGGTGAATCAGTTGTTACCATGCTCAAACATTTATTCTTCTTTTAAACTCTTTGCAGAAACATTGAATGACGATCACAATAATGCAGGGAAATAAACAATGGCACTTTCAGCATCATTCACATATTTGAGAAACACAGAGACAGATATTTCCTGAGGAAACCCATACAGGGTAAAAACCTCTTTTTCTTTATATGATAAGTAATAGTTACATTCTTTACATTATCATACATATGAGCACCAACTCATAATGAGGCTACAACCTCAGTTTTGAAAGTTGCTACTTGCTGAGAGCACCAACTCTTTGTTTTCTCTGGCACCCACTAGAAGGAAGCACCAACTCCCTGGTTTCTCTAGCACCAACTAGAAGGAAGCACCAACTCCCTGGTTTCTCTATCACCAACTAGAAGGAAGCACCAACTCCCTGAGTGTTTCCAGCACCAACTTCCAATCATACAAGCGCCAACCTACATAACAGAGAACAAGAGTTCTCCATTGCACCACCCTGCCACCCTGGTTTCTCTGGCTACAACCAAATGGAAGCTACAACTCCCTATGTTCAAGCTCCCACTTGAACCTCTGAGGACAACAGTCCTCACGAGCACCTCCCAACCTCCCTAATGTATTAAATCTTTGCAACTGAAACTTATTACAATGATATAATGTTCAACAATGGCTTACCAGACTCATCATTGTTCTACTGCATTTCATTTTTCTGTCTGCCTGACTGCCTTCTTGCACACATGACTTGCGCTATCTATTATTCTTCTTTTTATGCTCTGTGCGCCATGTCCATTCAGTGCATAGATCCTCTTCTATTCAATTCAGCCGCCGCACTCTCTTCCTTCTTCACACATGAATCACCTTCAATAGCAACAACCACCACAACTCCAACAACAACAACAACCCTTCTCTTCTCTGTGCCGTGTATATATAGCTTTTGTGCATATTATGCATGCAATATTCACAATGCCTCTGCATGCACACTCCATGCCAAATTCCTCTGCAACTTGAGTGCTCTGTCTGATCATCATCGTGACTCTTCATCTTCTCTGGTCGTTTTCCACCATGCGTCCAGCATCACTGAGTGTTCTTCTGAGATTTCTCAACCTCTATGGCAGTTGAGACTCTTTGTCTTCTCTGTGAAAGTTGAGCTCACCTTCTCTGTTTCAGTTACAGGCCTCAATTCCCATCCAGTTGTCAATCGCCTCCATGAACATCTTCATCCCTCTTGAATATTCTCAGAGGCTCTTCACCTTCTCTGTCAATCATCCCCAAGTGTCTTCGAGTCCTCTGGATGAAACCATCAGTGGTTTCTGGCAGTTATACTATGTCATGCTATAGTTGCCCTCCGATCTTGTTCAAATTCATCTGCATCGTCGGATATGTAGCGAGAAAATCTGGACGACCAAAATCTGTGCTCCCAGATCTATGGTCAGGATTCGATTCTGGAGCCCCCCGCCATTCTACCTTTAAGCGGGGGGGGTCCGGCATTGGACGCACATCTCCTGAGTGGTCGGGATTAGAGTGCCCAGATCAACGACGCTCAAGCGATTCCAGACCCCCCTTTCCTTTCTGCCTTTAATACGGG
>ML786120.1:269304-299252 GCA_009831015.1 Picea engelmannii
AGCACCAACTAGAAGGAAGCACCAACTCCCTGGTTTCTCTAGCACCAACTAGAAGGAAGCACCAACTCCCTGAGTGTTTCCAGCACCAACTGGATGGAAGCACCAACTTCCAATCATACAGGCACCAACCTGTATAACAGAGATCAAGAGTTCTCCCTTGCACCACCCTGCCACCCTGGTTTCTCTGGCTGCATCAGATGGAAGCTACAACTCTCTATGTTTAAGCTCCCACTTGAA
The DNA here is from genome assembly GCA_009831015.1 of Picea engelmannii. Classification (NCBI taxonomy): domain Eukaryota; kingdom Viridiplantae; phylum Streptophyta; class Pinopsida; order Pinales; family Pinaceae; genus Picea; species Picea engelmannii. The sequence goes on from ML786120.1 coordinate 269,542, forward strand.
CCTCTGAGGACAAGAGTCCTCCCAAGCACCTCCCAACCTCACTAATGTATTAAATCTTTGCTACTGAAACTTATTACAGTGATATAATGTTCAACAATGGCTTACCAGACTCATCACTGTTCTACTGCATTTTTTTTTTCTGTCTACCTCACTGCCTTCCTGCACACATGACTTGCGCTATCTGTTCTTATGATTTTTATGCTTTGTGCACCATGTCCATTCACTGCACAGATCCTCTTCTGTTCAATTCAGCCGCTTCACTCTCTTCCTTCTTCACACATGAATCACCTTCAACAACAACAACCACCACAACTCTAACAACAACAGCAACCCTTCTCTTCTCTGTGTCGTGTATATATATCTTCTGTGCATATTATGCATGCAATATTTTCAATCCCTCTGCATGCACACTCCACGCCAAATTCCTTCGCAACTTGAGTGCTCTGTCTAATCATCATCGTGACTCTTCAGCTTCTCTGGTCATTTTCCACCATGTGTCCAACATCACTGAGTGTTCTGCTGAGATTTCTCAACCTCTCTGGCAATTGAGACTCTTCGTCTTCTCTGTGAAAGTCAAGCTCACCTTCTCTATTTCAGTTACAGGCCTCAATGCCCATCCAGCTGTCAATCGCCTCCACGAACATCTTCATCCCTCTTGAAGATTCTCAGAGGCTCTTCACCTTCTCTGTCAATCATCCCCAAGTGTCTTCGAGTCCTCTGGCTGAAACCATCAGTGGTTTCTGGAAGTTATACTATGTCGTGCTATAGTTTCCCTCCAATCTTATTCAAATTCATATGCACTGTCGGATATGCAGCGAGCAAATCTAGATGGCCAGAATCTGTGCTCCCAGATCTATGGTCGGGATTCGATTTCGGGGCCCCCCTGTCATTCTACCTTTAAGCGGAGGGGGGGGTCTGGAATTGGGCGCGCATCTCTCGAGCGGCCAGGATTAGAGTGCCCAGATCAATGACGTTCAAGGGATTCCAGACCCCCATTGCCTTTCTTCCTTTAATACGAGGGGGGAGGGTCCAGAATGGTGGGGTATTGACGAAGGACCCCACTCTTGTCGTGTCACCTTTTGTATCATTCTCCACCTGATCATGCGACAAGGCTTGTTCCCTTTAGCCCCTTCTCATCCTCCAACATATGTCCATCTCCCGAGTGGTGTAAATCTGTTGACATCACATGTGGATTGACACGTGTTGAATACTGCCACATGTCACTCTGATTCATGACTTACATGTGCCTAAAATGTTGAATCAGTCTGACACTTGTCATTACCTGGTTGTGCCACGTGTTCCTAGCTGACGTGGTATGCTGACGTGAGTCGGGTCGACGGTCCAGATCACATCTTGATCTGATGGTTCAGATTCAGTCGGGATTTCACACATCGCGATATTGGGATTCTTGATGTTAATATTCTTTGACATCTCCAACACTTGATCCTCGAAACCCTGAAATGGTCTTGGATCAATGGTCTAGATCTGATCTTGATTCAACGGTTGTGATTAAGTCGCGATTTTGCATATTGCGAAATCGGGATTCCTGATGTCAATAATCTTTGACATGTCCAACTCTCTATCCCTGAAACTCCGACAAGGACTAGAATCAACGGTCTAGATCAAACCTTTGATCTAATGGCTCAGCTTACATCACGATTTCGAGAAGTTAAGGAACCCTATTCCTTTGACTCTCTAGTTAGTGAACTTACGATCTTTCCCCACGTGTCCTTCCTGATGATGGACGGTCCTCCTTCTTTCAGGATTTTTTGAGCCCCTTTTCTCCTTGCACTACTTTAAAAGGCATGCAGGTTCTCCTTGATCCAACGATGGTTGGATCCCATGCTTGGATCGAACCCCTGAGATCTATCCTCCTCTTTAGCGTGCTCTTCTTGTCTAAATTCAGATCTGACGGCCCTCGTTCTGTCGGGAATTTTGGATGGGATCCAATGATCAGTAGTTCTTCTCAAACTTTACGAGTCTTCGATCACTCGATCAATGTTGCATTGCCTTCGATCATTCACCTTCGATCATTCGACCTTCCTGAACTTATCTTCTATTTGTCGGCCTTCGATCATTCGATCAACCTAAACTTATCTTTTGTTTGCTTAGTTGCGTTGCCTTTGATCATTTGATCTCCCTAAATATCACTGCATTATTGATCATCATTGCTGTACTCAAGCCATCATCATTGTTGTACTTGCCATCAATGACAAGCATACGCTGCCTGTAAAACATACCAAACATCCTCTGCACTATCTCTTCTGATCTTATCGAGGTTTCTCTACAACCTCTTCCCAAAATACTTCTGGTGCCCGTCTATTACATTATTCATGTATTCATGCCATCTTCATTGTTGTACTTGCCATCAATGACAAGCATATGCTACCTTTTAAACATTTCCAACACATGTGCCTTTCCTTCTTGAACTCGTTATAAACTCTGTTGAATTCTTCCTTCAGATATGGAGTGGTCTGTGTGGCCCCTTTATAGTATTTGACAAGATGGTGCAGGTGTTCAAGCTCCTCCTAGGTGTCATCTAGTTCCTTTTCATCTCTCCTAGCTCTATATTAGGCGACATCTGAGAGGGATTTTCCTACATCGATCTGTTCATACATGCGAGTGTCTATAGTGATGATTAGGTTCTCTTCTGTGGTAACCACCATGGATTGATCCAAAGTGATCCTTCACCTCTTCACAGTATTTTGAATGATGGCCTTCCTCTTTTGATCGTAAGAGATCGCATAGATGTCTACTACTTTGTCTATGGGTTCTGGTATCTATGGATCTCCCCATGAGAGGTTGTTTCTCAGACCACCTGTGGTGTATATTCGCTCAGGAGTGGTTTCTTGAATTTCTTTGCTCTGTTTTGCAGATCCATCATCTACTTGTGGTTCACCTGGGACTTGAATATTGGGTGTGATGGAGGCATCGGGCACAGATGCATTTCTTACTTGATCGCTAGTCATAGGGTTTTCGATTCACTTTTGTGGAGTTTCACCACTCGGTCTTGCTTCTACTTCCTGTTTGTCAGATTCTCTTGTGTCGAGGCCACCTTCGGACCTTATTTCCATCTGTGAGGCTTTCTTGTCTTGGACTTCGAGTTTAGGGGAAGTGGTTTTCTCGGGACATATTTCTTCTTGGACTCACATCGGGGTGTCGTGAGTGGGTTCCGGACTCTCGTTGTCGCTATAAATATGTATAAGAGTACTCAAGGGATTAGGTTCTTGTGTCTCTATCGAAACCCAACCTGTCTCTGGTTGAGTTGTCCCTTCTTCTGAAGGATCGATCAGTGATGTTGTGGGTTCAAGGTTGCCCAACCCACGGGCATTGTTGGGGATTGTGTACTTGGGATCATTTGACTTCGTCGAGATACTTTGAATAACAGTTGAGGATTCATGTCCTATTAAAAAGTACAGGTCATCCCGCATCTGTTTCATCAACAAATCGATTTGTTGAAACAACAATGTACCCCTTTCTTGTGCATCTTGATCTTCCAGAAGATCCCTGATTTGTATCGAGGATTTCTGGTGAATTCCCACGCCTTCAATGTCTTCTTCAGGATCACTTATTTCTTCAGCCAATTCATGTGCAACTGCTTCTCCCGGGCGTCAGCTAGTTTCTTGAACCACCTGCTCCAGAAATGTTGCCTGCTCTTCATGACTCATAGCTCTAAACTTGGTCCCTCAAGGATCAACTCTCCTGGATGCCATCACATTCTAGTCTTGGGCATTTTCAGTGAATATTTCATCTTCAAACTGGTTGTGGGCATAGGTCCAACAGGATGATACCTATAATGCGTGATGTAGAACCAATCCCTTGGGATTGTGTTTGTGAAATCGACCAGTTTGGAACCAAAATTCCAATTGACCTAGACTGATTTGTTTAGCATGTGTAGTATCTTTGACCACGAAGAACCCAATATGAAACCCATAGGGTATGAAATCCTGCTTCTTGTCTTTTACTAAAGTTGCATTGTATGCTTGCAGGATGGTTTGATAGAAAATTTCCCCTAACACTAGCTGGTCAGGAACATAAATGGGTAACAAGTGGGGTGCTCCTATAGCACCAAAAACTCTAATGTAGGTTTCTTGTTCTTCCAAATACCAATGGCCAATTTTGGATATAACCTTGTTTGCTTCATTTGATAATCTAACGCACTCTCTTATGAAGAGAAAGGAGTAAATGCATGCAATAAATTGGTCACAGATAATAACATAGAATTTTTTGGACCTGTTTTCCCATAGGATCCTGAAGTATAGATGGACAGCCAGCTCTGAAGGGTGCCAATTCAGATTCATCCTAGAAAAAGCGTTCCTGGCGCAGATCACGTCCAGTAGATATGAAGCCATGTAGAAGGTTGGGGTATCTCCCTCCTTCGTCTCCTAAGCCTGTTTTAAGCAGGTGCTTAACTGTTTGGAGATGATGGAACCCCAGTTGAAGCCTATGCCTGAAATAGCGATTGTAAAAGCCAGAGGCATCCAAGCCTCTGAAAAGCGGGAACAATATTTTTCCCCATGTAACCTGCAAAGTAAATCCATGAGGTATATGTATGGTTCTCTGAGATTGGTCGTTGGGTACCAGCCAACAGTCTGGTTCGTGAATTGTTTGTCTTCTCTCCATCAAGATGACATGATTTTGCTGGTATCATGTGACGCATAGGAACTTAAGATGAAATCTGTGCTCAGCTTTAGCTCAGAATCTTTGAGCTTATGGTAGTTCTAAACCTCTGATGGCAGGAAGAGACTGACGCACTCATCGTTATCGTCATTAATCAAAAATCTTTTGGCATCAGTGTGTTCAATGATCCACTTCAAGAGCTCAATGCATGGAAAGACTAGAGATCGGCTTGCTACGTTGTGTAGATAAGCCCTGTGAATATTGAGGAGGAATTCATCATCGAGCTTCCTCATTTCAAGATCGCTATGTGAGGTATATTTGAGGGGTTCCTCTTTCTTGATTTTCTTGAAAACTTCTTCCAAGGGAGGAAATTCCATCTTGGCTCCAATACTTGCCTCCATGTCTCCAAAAGTTGGGGGCTAGACAAAAGGCTCCTTGGTGATTCTCTTAATGAAAGATATTGGTTTGGGAATGAAATCTAATTGCCTTGCAACTGATGGGGAGGAACCTTCTCCTACTTTAGATTCTTGCATCTTAGGGGCTCTCGATGATTTCTTGGTGGATGGCTTCTTCGGAGGCATTATTCCTGTAATTTAAAATGTCATTTGAGCATGCGTGGAGGGCAGTGTTGGGTGAGAATATATAAAATGGAGCGCAAAAAACCAATAAGTGAACCCATACCTGTGATGTTGGCTAAGATAACAGTTTTAATACTCACTGGACTTTGAACGCTTCCTATGGACTATTAGCTTCACTCTCCTGTCTGCCCTGAACTTCTTACTACATTGAATGGGATCATACACAATGAATCGAAAGGAATATAAATGGGAGATACTATCGATCATATCAGTTAGTTAATACGAGTCATGAATGCAAATTCAAAATAAACCACTATCAGATTTTTCTGCGGATAAATTCTGACTGTTTGACGGTGGAGGCATGGATGGAGATGCATTGTATCGACAAGTTTAACAGTTCCTTTTGATTCGTGCACGAGTCAGTAACTAATGTGTGATCCACACATTAACTAAGAATAGTAATTGCAACGTACCTTCCACACTCCGGGTTCAACACATCTCATCACGTCACATCACTTGGTGAATGAATCGGGGATCAGTTATTATCAGAGTGTGTACTTACATTGATACGCTATTGATGAATCTTTCGATGTAAACTATATAGGGGTTGGCTATCGAGGGTTTACTCTTTATTTCGTGTGGTGTGTATTATTACATCTTTCTACGGAAGCCAATCGAATCGGTCTTCAGAAAAATCCTTCCCAAGGTTTATTCATAGGAAAGAAACATTTCATCAACTGATGCTAATGAGGCTCAGTATTCGTCTACTTTGAATCTCCAAATAGTCTTCGCCACCATCATCTTCGGCTGATGTCAAAATTCTCCTGTGAGTCGGAAAAAAAACTGGGTCATCGATTCCTCGAGTAGTTGTTAATTATTTTAGAGTTAAGATGATTCTTTGTTGTGTGTTCAAGTGAACTTTTAATCAATTAAAATGTGAAACATATAAGAGAAGCGAAGGATCAGTTTTAAGACAAGGCAAAAAAGGTCAAAAGTAAACTACAGGGTGGTACCCAAAACGAAATAGTCTCAGAACTTTTAGGGTATGTTGAGTACTCAACACGTTGGTCATCAATGAAACCTGCCCAATCTACATCTATGTAGGCAATAAGTGATGGATCCTTTCCTTTTGGATACCATAATCCAAACTCTTTTGCTCCTTTCAGATATCTAAAAATCCTCTTCACTGTTAATACATGTGATTCCTTTGGTGTTGCTTGAAATTGTGACACCTGTCCAATTGCCTGCATTACATCTGGTCTGGATTTTGTCACATATAGAAATCTACCAATCATTTACATGTATTTCCTCTAGTTTGTAGACTTTGAATCATCATATTTTCTCAACTTGCAATTGGTTTGCATAGGAGTGGTAATTGGTTTGCAATATTCCATTCATAACCTCTTTAGAATTTATCTGATATACTGAGTTTGAGAAAGAAGGATAGTTCTCCAAGTAATGACATTTCAAATTCATACTGCATATCCTTTGCAAATTTATGGCTTAACCTGTCATTAGTAATTCCAAAAATAATATCATCAACATAAAATTTAATTAATAAATACTATCTTGAGTTACCTTGATGTAGAGGTTGTTGTCTGCACTTCATTTTCTAAACCCTGCATGTTGCAGATATTTATCCAGTCTAGAGTTCCATGCTCTAGGAGCCTATTTTAGACCATACAAGGCCTTCTTCAATTTATGCACATAATATGTGTTCTCTGACAACTGAAATCCTTCTAGTTGTTCAATGTAGACTTCTTCAAGTTCCCCGCTCAAAAAAGTTGATTTCACGTCCATCTGATACACTTTAATATTCTTGGAGCATGCATAAGCTAGGAGAAATCAGATTGCTTCCATTCTAGCAACTGGAGCAAATGTATCTTCAAAGTTGATTCCTTCAACCTGTGTGTATCCTTTACATAAAAATATAGTTTTGTTCCTTGTAACTTGTCCATCTTCATTCAATTTATTTATGAATACCCACTTTGTGCCAATCACTTTCTTATTCTTTGGTCTTGGAACCAATTACCAAGTGTCATTCTTCTCTATTTGATCCAATTCTTCATCCACGACCTTATTCCAAAATTCATCCTTGTTGGCCTCTTCAAAACTGTTTGGTTCAATCATATATGAGAGTTCTAGGTGCATTTGTTATGGTAAACAGATTTTTCTTCTAGTCTCAACTCCTGCATCTTTGTTTCCGATAATATGATATGAAGGATGATTTTTATGTACTCATTTTCTAGGTGTCTTTGGAGGCACTTGTTGAACTTTCTCTTCTAGTTTTGTATGATCCTCTTCCTCTTCATCTTCCCCTTCTACTTCTTCTTCATCTTCTACTTCTTCTTCGTAAAGTTGTTCCATTGATTCATTTTCTTATTCTTTTAATTCTCATCCACCTATTTCATCAATTGTTACATTGATGCTTTCCACAACTTTGTTCAACCTCGGATTGTAACACTTGTATGATTTCATTGTACTTGAGTAGCCAACAAGTACTCCTTTGTCCACATGAGAGTCAAACTTTCCCATTCTGCCATCTTCTCTTTTGATGTAGCATTTGCTTCCAAATACTCTGAAGTGCTTCACATTTGTTGGTCTTACTTTTCATAGCTCGTAGGGATTTTTGTCAGTCGTGTTTTTGAGCATTACTCTGTTTTGAATATGAACCGATGTATGCACTGCATATGTCTGTTGAGGAAAATATATGAAATAATCTTACTCAAGCATTTTCATATTCTGCTTGGCTAAATCAAAATGGACGGGAATGTCACCCTCAGTTTATAGCCATCAAAAATAAAATCCTAACTTACAAGAATTGATTACAAGTGCTTAGGCTAGTCTTTTTTACAAATAAAAGCTTGTTGGAAAATTCATTTTAATGTGATTTTTTGAATATAATAGTTTCTGAAATAAATGTAGAGACATAATTAAAGACACCAATATGATAACCAAGACAGATGAGACATAAAGCAATCCTTTATTTCATTCCAATTCACCAAAGAGTCATTCTTTTTACAAAATTTCATGTAGAAATTTCTGACCAAAGTAAAACTTAGACATCCACGATGGAACATACAAAAGGACCTCTAACAAAAAATCAAAAACTAAACTCTAAAAGATGGATCATCTTGCCACAGATTGTTTCCCACTTGACTCTGCACAATAGCCTTTGTCAGTCATGAAAACTAATTCACAAATAGACAAGTCTACATAGACTATCAAAGATAGATCAACACCTCTGAAAAACAAGTGTCTGAACGATGTAATCCAACCCTGAATCTTGTGTCTACAATAAGACCCTACTATCATAAAAACGAATTAGGTTTGTGATAAATCAAGGAATGAATGAAAACTGAACTATCTCAGCATAAACCCAAAGTGAAAACCTTAGTATGCTTCTCCTTCTATCCCCCCTCTTGTTCCCCCCTTTCCTTTTGCCTTGAAGAAAATTAGAATTGGTTGAAGTAGTTGAACCACCTCATTAGTTAAGTTAATTAAAATACTCAACCAACTTTTTAGTTACGGGGAAAAGTAATAATCATAATAAGGGTTATAATTAAATAATAACTAGTAGGTGGGACCCCTTGTGACTCCCTTTAGATCTTAACAATCATAACATACTAGTTAATTAAGAAAAACAACCCTCCTTGTGACTCCCATCATCACATTAACATTTGACAATTTATCTCATTGATATTTGAAATTATTTTCAAAAAATATATTACTCATATATCCGAAGAAAATATGTTGTCCAAAACATCTGAAGTCAACTATCATCAAGAATAAATAACATAAAAACTCAAAAACCATACTTCCCACTCTAAGATGTAATATTTCCTTGATTTCTTCTGTCACCCTTCGATTTTCTAAATTTTCCTTTGGATGCATTAAGCCTTTAGGCATAATCTCATTGATCGCATGAGAAAAATAATGCCTCAAATGCATCCAGGAAGACATGGATTTATCAGAGCCATTGGAGGGTGAGGAAGGGGCATCAATGGATTTTCCTTTCTCAAGGGCATGGTGGGCCTTGGTTCTCAACCTTTTGCTAGCATGAGAGGACTGAACTGGTGAGTGAATAGGTGCAGCTTGGATAATCTGGTTAATAGGTGAGGGAGTAGGTAAAGACAAATTGGGCCAGCCACGATGTTGGGAGACTGTCGGGTGGACAATCTCTTGTCATTCTTCATTTTCGGGAACCTCGGGTTGCAATGAGACATGAGGGGGCACAGAAATACCAGGGGTTTGTGGAGCTTGGAAGGAAGGCCTTTCAGGCCTAGTTTGGACCACTCCTTTCCCAATCCAATTGAAAATTCTAGCCTGAAACAACTGGCCTAAATCTTGTGAGTCAACGTTAAAGTGTATGGAGAATATTGGCCTTCTTGGTCCTCCTTTCCAATTACCTCTCCCTCAGTTTCCTCTGCCATGGATACCTCAGCTAAAGAAGCTCATTCCTACATGCATGATTGATTAGAAAATATTTCCTTTACAACCATACATGAAAACTCCTTGAAAATATGAAATAGATTTTGGCTCAGCAACATATCAGACTCATGCAATCCAATCCATACTAATTCCTTAACTATTATCAATGAGCAAGGGGTGAAAAAAGGTTATGGGATATGTGATGGGTTTGTATTGAGCGAAAAATGATAAAATGAGAGGGAAAAGAGTCATGGTTACTGCTCAAATACAAAAACCATCAACTGTAATGTAAATCAAAGAATATATCATTGTGTTCCAACCAAGAAACTATGATTTCAAACTATTTCAAAATAGAACTCTCTTAACTGTAATTAAATTTTAAGAACATGGATTGAAAAATGGATGTGGGAAGGCGAGGGGGTTGTAATTGTGAAAATAGAAATAATGGTAGGGAAAGAGAGAGGGAACTATTCCTAAAATTAATTAAGTAATCCATAAAATCATTCCATACCAACCAAAATGATCACTGTGCCAAAAGAACAACTATTGTGTATAATTCAATCAATTATGTGCATTAACTTGGTCACTTTTCATAATCAAATATTTAACACATTGTCATCAAAACAAGACAATATGGATTCCACAATAACCTGTAGAGGAGCTTTGTTCTTCTCATTTATCCAATTAATATTTTAAAACAATCCCTAAATGAATAAACAATCATTTATTTCCATTTTGTTCAGTGTCAACTCATCAACCACTTTCCATCAAAAATTGAATTCTAATAATACCATACTGCCACAACACCTGTTCTTATCTCTATTAAGATGTATAATATTCCTTAAATAAACATAGTGGGCATTCAAATACAATGATCTATTATTAATTGCAAAGATCCTAACTTGACATTTAAACACACAGACAACAATCACGACTTTAACTCATACACAGACCATTCACGGAGTATCTTTGTGACTATACATGTCCAACTACTCTGAATTTAATCATCCACAATGTTGGGATATCAATCAATATAATGAGGTAGAAATAGTGAGCTTGATCTCATCTTTTGAATTGATCGAATAAAAAAAAACATATATATATTTTAAAAACCCGTGACCCTTTTTGATGGCACAATGAATATAATATCCATAACATATACAATGGATGACCATGCCATGATTACCACGATTGAAATATTCCCATTCGACAATTTAAAACACTCAGTTACAACAATCATTTAATCAACCTATCATACTGTAGGAATGTCGCACAAGCCCATTCATCACACATGAGCACCGTTGTGCATTAATCATTTGTAAACTAATGTTATGCTAATAATTCAACAATTACAATGTAAGAGACAACAACTATGCATTCAATCCAATTCTCCAATCAACCAAATTTTTATACTGATATTATCAATTCGATTGTCATAATAACCAATGAAGTGACTAAATATCACAGCCAACACCACTGTCAACATAATCAACAAAGACGAGCCAGAAACCAAACAATGTTGACAATACCCACCAACTCATAACAACCAACAGTATACCCAAGAGGTCATTACGGTTCCCTCTATCAAAACCCGGGCTTGAGAAAATAAGGGTTTTCTCTGTAGACCAACACAAGGAGACTAGACTTGACTCCCATCATCGTGTGAGAACCTACGAGACTAACGGTGCACACACAGGGTATACCACAATGATTTCACAAACAGGGTGACAATTCCTGTGATAGGAGAGACTATGAACAGAGGAGTAAGGATCCATTTTGTCCTTGTAACAATACTTAGAACACGTAGGGTATAACCCTTGTGCCTAGCCCAATCAACCAACTAACATAGCTGAGATGGAACCAAGCCGAGAAGAAGCAATATAACCCACTGTGCAACCATTAGTAGCATGAACAACCCATACCGAAGTGAAACAATGTGCAGTGACACAAGGCATTTCAAAACCCGTAAACCCCATAACAGCAAAAGACTGGGTATGGTGATACAAATGCATGGCGACAACCAACCACTCTAGGCCAAATGAAACCCTCCAACTAAAACCAACAAGGATGATAGAGAGACTTTATGGCTGCTAACACTCAGAATGACCAATAGCACTGTGAATTCAACCATTATTCCAATGAAAACCATCAATGATTCATTCCAAAAAAATGTCACAAATTTACATAGTTTCCATACTTAAGGAAAGCACAAACCCATACATCCCGAGCCAAAAAACATTTCATAACTAGATCAGATTCATGGATGGTGAAAAGACATACATGTAACCAAAAGCACCTTAAAAACGCGAGATTGGCCAAGCAGTTCTTCCTCTTCTTGAAAGTCGGAATCTAACCACAACAAAACACAGTTGAACAATAACCTGACTAGGGTGGAAGCTAGTGGAAGGAGTAGGAGTGACGTGCAGTAAATGTACATCGCCTCCATGCTCAAACTCATTCAATTTCTTAGTACGTGCCATCCCACTAATCCATTAATTCATCCAATTGAACCATGCATCAAAATTAACATCCCTTAATTGCCAAGAGTGCCACTAACATCACATATTACCATTTCCAAACTATACAATAATGCATGTCAACTATATAAATCAATAAATCACATAACTATTAACTTGTTAGCTAGTAATAACAACGACCATTCCAATCTCAATGCATGTAGTGTAGCATAGTATCATAGTTCAATCTTTTATTTTTGCATTTTTTTTATATTGTTTTTTCCTCTTTTCAACTGCTCTTATGTATTGTTACTAACATGTCTATTGTGCAGGTGCCAAAGTAACGAATCCAGGAATAGATAGAAATGGTAGCAACAAAAAACATAAGCCATTGCAACATGCGATTAGAGCTTGGAACAAAGCATAACATGCCTTACCCATCATTCAATTGTTGCAATTAGAACCAACACACAATAGGCCTTATCCATCGCCAATAAAATGTAGATTTCATCAACCATGTAAGTAGTGTCAAACAACAGCATAAACATGAAATAAGAACCAGATTTGATCTCCACTCTACAAGGGGTCCCACCTACTAGTATTATATATATCATTAGCTTATAATTAATAGGCTTTAGCAATACTTTGTGGGCAAAATCCTCGTTGTGATTTTGATCGCCAACAAACTGGCAACTACACAGGGAAATTTGTTTTCAATAGATTTAGAACTCAAAAATCATGGTTTCTCAAACCAAGAACAATAGGTCAAGAAGATATAACTAGGATTATTATGCAACAGGGGGAATTGAGTGGATTTAATGGAAAAATGACTGGGAATTCGGGAATAACTCATGAAAAGTGTTAAGAATAAGGGGTTTTACCATTGTGTGCATAATATTTCAACCAAAATCGGTTCTTAACTTCAAGGAGAAATTTTATGGAATTTCTGTCTTAAATTCTCAAATGGATGAAGAAAAGGAAAGAAGAAGCAAGAGATAACCCCAAAAAAAAATATCTAGACAACAGTGGAAGTAGATAACAAATTCAAGGGTGCTCCCAGGGGAAACATTGTAACAACCATGTAAGCTTGATTGTTATTGACTAACAGTGCTTTGCAGGAGTGTTACTATGGTATAACTGATCCAACAACTTATTTCGACCAAATTAACTAAATATGGTAGGAAACAAAAGCATGACCTAAGTAAAATTGCAATATTAAAACATCAACAATAAAATGATAGAAACCTGAAGTAGTAGGAAAATTTAAAAATAGAAAGAAGAAGTCAAGCTACTGTAAAGAAGAAAACAAAATAGTGCAAAATTGAAAGCAGAGCTAGGTTACTAGCATATAAAAAACCCAAACAACATTAGAACTTTTCACGTTGGTCCCTCATAATGTTTCAAGCAAGAACCATTAGTGTTGTAGTAAAAAAATTGCTCCTGTAAATCCTTTAGAATGTAAGAGTTAGTGTCCACGACAAAAGAAATTTTGAAAGGATCCAAAAATAACACTTGGAACTTTGAGGTAATTATCAGCCCCTTAACGTATATGATTAGATCATCAAGGTAGATATGGATATTGATTAATTCATCAAGAGTTGTGTGTATAGGTATTTTAAATGCAGTGTTTGCATTTGGTAAGCTATAAAACAGGAATTTATAAGTCATGGTACCCTGATTGGTAATAAGAGTAGTTTTGTGAACATCTACCCCTTTTCCCTTGATTTTACTGTAACGCAAAAAATTGTCAAGGGAGGGCCTCCTCTGTGACCTTACAACCTGTTGTAGAATCATTTCCATATCGAGGGGAGGAAAAGGATTTCTCATAATAGCCTGGTTGAAAGTGAGAAAATTAATGCAGGTTCTAATATGATCAGTAGCCTTCAGAACGGATCCCTAATTCGAAACCCATTTGGAGTAGACCAGAAAAATAATCCCAACCCTTAATAAATTTTCCAACTCCCTTTGAAAATTTTCTTTAAATGCAGAGTTAATAGGTCTTTGTTTTTGTTGAGCTGGTTTCATGCCTTCCTTGATGGGGATAGCATGTTGTATAAGACCAGGATCAAAACCATGAATATCCTTATAAGACCAAGAAAAAACATCCTGAAATTCACCAAGTAGCTTGGCAAACTTCATTTCTTCTTTATCAGAATATTGGGTACTTATTTTTAAATTCTTTGAAGATTTGAGTGCCCCAATATTCAAGGAGATGGTTTCAACCACCTTCCTTCTTGAATCCTCTTTTCTCTGTTTCTCTTTATTTCCTACATCACCCGGTGAAAACACCCTCTCAAGAGGATTCAATCCCTTAGGAATCTTGTTGTCTTCTATGGATATAATTTTTTTGGGCTTAAGAGGTTCATCTTGAATGAAATCACAAACACTCTCATCGTTAGGGAGGGCCTGCCAAGATTCTACATTGTCAGGGACATGTGGACGATATATAGATTGAAAGGAACAATCATACCTATGAGGCAAGGGTTGTTGATTAGGATAAAATGAAAAGAAAACTAACCAATCAGCCATTGAATTCAACTCCCTCTTAACATGAGTGATATTGAAAGATAACAGGTTCGAGATAAGTGCCCAAACAATTTGGGTGTATTGTTTCATCAAATTGTTGCTAGGAGAGTAAATTTTACGTACAATATTCACAACAAGCTCGGAATCCCCAAAAACTGAAAGGTGACCACAGCCGAGATTATAGGCATTCTCAATGCCTAATAATAAAGCTTCAAATTCAGTGACTTTGTTAGTGCAAGAGAACTCCAACCTGTAAGAAAAGGTATGGATTTTCCCAACAGGAGAGATCAAGATAATGTCAGCTCAATTACCTTCATTAGAGCATGAACCATCAAAGTGCATGTGCCACATACCATCAACTAAATAAATTTGTTCCATGGGAATTTTATCCTCCTCGGTGAATATGGAATACACCTCTAGGTCCTCTTTGATATAGTTTACATTAAGATGTGGGACACTCTCTATATAAGGTGATATCCTTCCCTCTCCAAGGAATATGATATTATTACCATTCCAAGGAACCGATAAATTTGTTCTGTTGAGCGAGAGGTATCCACCCATTAAGGCTTGCCAATATCTTCCCAAGATGATTGATTAATTTCTTACTGGCATATCAATTACCTGAATATTAAGGGTTGTCCTTATTTTAGGGTGTGCGCACAAAACTAAGGTTACATCCTTAATCTCACCTATGGTTGTTTGTTGTAGGCTATCATAGGAGAGCATGATTCTAGCATTTTTATTTGTACAAGACAAGCCTAGATCATCCATAATAATCTTCGACATCACACTTGGGCCCAAACTGCCATCAATGAGGCAACAATGGGCAATATTATCCATAATATTTACATAAATATAAAATGAGGTTTTTTTTATAGGGTATCTAAAGGTATGTACACCTACTTTATTTACAGAGGAATCCTCTTCGTTTACCTCTTCGAAAAGATTGGCTACAATGAAAGATTTTCCTTCCATGAATTGTTTCAGATGCATCTCCTACTCAGGGATGACAACCATGTCTAGGAGGATTGCATCTTCTTTGATGTTGGACAACTAATTCAAGATATTGTATTTGGAAGAGGGGAGAGGGGAAGTTGTTCCTTAACTATTAGGAACCTTAGGAATCTGCACAGTAGTAGCGGGTGAGGATGATCTTGGGCTAGAAGAATTGCGGGGATGATCGAATTTTCCCTTGGGAGCATAGGCTTTGTTCCTGGTATTGATTATCATGACATATTCTAGCTATGAAAAATCTAGGACAACGATAGTAGTTTATGTTATTTTACCAAAGATCTTATCTCTGGCACTCTTCCTTACCTCACATGTGGCTTCCTTGTGATGTTCCTCGCAAAATTTACACCAACTTCAAGGAAAGATAACTTTAGGCTGAAAAATTATTCTCAATTGGACTTCTAATGGGGGGTGCAGAAGAGGATGATGCTCTAGGGGTGAGATGTGACACAATCCCCTTTCACTCGAATGATATCATACTATTTTTCATATTGTGTACTAGTTCTAAGAGGGCGGACATGTCTGTCTATATAACGGATTCTCCCTAGGGAAGACTTGTTCTTTCAAGATGTTCTGTATACTCTAAACAAGTATGCAGAGCAGAATTGAGATTATCAATGGCTTTTTCCTCAAGCCTATGATGGTAGGGGGAAGGTAATGCATTGTAGCAATGCATGAAAGTGGCTTGGTTCTAAGGTCAAATGAGTTTAGGGATATGATTGTATATCTTAGTGAAACACAAGTTGAAAGACTTTATGGTCTCACCATCTTTATAGATGACGTTATTATATTCTCGTAACTTCTCGGCTGGGCTTTTATATTTCCCATAAGTGGATCTAAACCAATAGATCAAATCGTCCCAAGTAGATAAAATCTTAAGAGGAAGGTCAAAGAAATCGACCACAGCCTTTTCTTCCAAGGAATTGATGAATAAGCACATGCAAGTATCATTTTCATTGGCTCCTATGTTGTGACAAGCATTAGAAAATTCCATGAGGTGTTTGTTTGTAGTGACAGTGTTATTTATTGAAAACCTAGGAAGATGTTATTTGAATTTAGGAAGTGGATGCGTAGCGGGTGCTAGGTTAAGAGGAGAGGACACATGCCATGGTGTGGTTGTGGCATCTTATTCAAACTGAAAAAGCCCATACTTTTTAATGACTTTGGTGGGATTTGTGGTAGATTGGATAGGGATATGGTGGCTATATAATCTACCAATCACTGACAAAGATGAATACTGAGAAGGGGAAGCACCTTCAGTGCCACCAGAGCCCCCACTAGATGCCATAGTGTAGATGATAGATGAGGGAAAGAAAGACGAATTGTACGAATCAGAAATTTTTTTCCTTAGAGAACTTTGTTGGGTAGATAACACAATGTTTCTTCTTCCTATTTCATAAATAGGATTAATTTCAGGTGATAAGCCTCTTCTTCTCCTAGAAACACGAGAGTCTAAGGACATTAAATAAATGCCAAAACTGAAGACACAAGAAGGTTACTGTTGATTTCTAGGTTGTCTATGTCTAGATTCCAAATGTTCATGCGCACTAATATCTCGTTCAATTGATGACCATGAATGATTAATCTCATCACGGGTATTGGCAGTGTATAAAATGGTGTTAAACAGGTTCAAAGTAATGTTGATTTGATCTTAAAGATCGAGCTCAATATTGGGTTGCCTTACAATAGGCACAGTCATTAAGAAATAAAACAGTCAAAGAATCAATCTCATAAAAATAGATGTATCGATGAATATCGAGTATAAAAATTAACCAGAGAGATATTGAAGATCTCCCCAGTATGGTCGCCAAATAAATGTTGAGGAAAAGATATGAAATGATCTTACTCAAGCATTTTCAGATTCTACTTGGCTAAATCAAAATAGACGGGAATGTCACCCTATGTTTATAGCCATCAAAAATAAAATCCTAACTCACAAGTATTGATTACAAGTGCTTAGGATAGTCTTTTTTACAAATAAAAGATTGTTGGAAAATTCATTTTAATGTGATTTTCTGAATATAATAGTTGTTGAAATAAATGTAGAGACAGAAGTAAATACACCAAGATGATAATCAAGATAGATGAGACATAGAGAAATCCTTTATTTCATTCCTATTCACCAAAGAGTCATTCTTTTAACAAAATTTCATGCATAAATTTCGGACCAAAGTCGAACTTAGACATCCCCAATGGAACATTCAAAAGGACCTCTGGCAAAAAATAAAAAATTGAACTCTAAAATATGGATCAACATGCCACAGATTGCTTCCCACTCGAATCTGTATGATAGCCTTTGTGATTCATGAAAAGTAATTCACAAACATACAATTCTACACAGACTATCAAAGATAGATCAACACCTCTAAAAAACAAGTTTCTGAATGATGTAATTCAACCTTGAATCTTGATGTCTACAATAAGACCCTGCTATCATAAAAAATAATTAGGCTTGTGATAAATCAAGGAATCAATGAAAACTGAAATATCTCAGCATAAACTCAAACAGGAAACCTTAGTATGCTTCTCCTTATACCCCCCCTCTGGTTCCCCCCTTTCCTTTTTCCTTTAAGCAAATTAGAATTGGTTGAAGTAGTTGAACCACCTCATTAGTTAAGTTAATTAAAAGACTCAACCAACTTTTTAGTTAGGGGGAAAAGTAATAATCATAATAAGGGTTATAATTAAATAATAACTAGTAGGTGGGACCCCTTGTGACTCCATTTAGCTCTTTACAATCATAACATACTAGTTAATTAAGAAAAACACCCCTCCTTGTGACTCCCATCATCACATTAACATTTGACAATTTATCTCATTGATATTTGAAATTATTTTCAAAAAATATATTACTCGTATATCCAAAGAAAATATGTTGTCCAAAACTTCTGAAGTCAACTGTCATCAAGAATAAATAACATAAAAACTCAAAAAACCATATTTCCCACTCTGAGATGCAATCTTTCCTTGATTGTTGTTGTCACCCTTCGATTTTTCTGAATTTTCCTTTAGATGTGCTGATCCTTTAGGCCTAATCTATTTGATCACATGAGAACAATCGTCCCTCAGATGCATTCGAGAAGACACGAATTTATCAGAGCCATTGGAGGATGAGGAAGGCGCAACAGTGGCCTTTCCTTTGTCAAGGGCATGGTGGGCCTTAGTTCTCAACCTTTTTCTATCATGAGAGGAGTGAACTAGTGAGTGAACAGGTGCAACGTGGACAATCTAGTTAATAGGAGGGGGAGCAGGTAAATAAAAATTGGGCCAGCCACGATGTTGGGAGACTGGAGGGTGGACAATCTATTTCCATCCGTCGTTTTTGAGAACCTCGGGTTGCAATGAGACATGAGGGGGAACAAGAATACCAGGGGCTTGTAGAGCTTGGAAGGGAGGCCTTTCAGGCCTAGTTTGGACCACTCCTAGCTCAATCCAATTGAAAAATTTGGCCTGAAACAACTGGACTAACTCTTGTGAGTCAGCGTCAAAGAGTATGGAGAATATTGGCCTTCTTGGATCTCTGTTCCAATTAGCTCTCCCTCAGTTTCCTCTGCCATGGGTACCTCGGCTGAAGAAGCTCATTCATGCATGCATGATTGATTAGCAAATATTTCCTTTACAACCATATATGACAACTCCTTGAAAATATCAAATAGATTTTGGCTCAGCAACATATCAGACTCATGCAATCTAATCCATAAAAATTTATTAACTATTATCGATGAGCAGAGGGTGAACAAAGGTTTGGGATATGCAAGGGGTTTGTATTGAGCGAAAAATGATAAAATGAGAGGGAAAAGAATCATGATTATTGATCAAATATAAAAACCATCAACTGTAATGTAAATAAAAGAATACATCATTGTCTTCCAACCAAGAAACTGTGATTTCAAATTGTTTCAAAATAGAACTCTCTTAACTATAATTAAATTTTAAGAACGGGGGGTGAAAAATGGATGTGGGAAGGCAAGGGGGTTGTAATTGGAGAAAATCGAAATAATGGTAGGGAAAGAGAGTGGGTATTGTTCCTAAAATTAATCAAGTAATCTATAAAATCATTCCATACCAACCAAAATGATAATTGTGCCAAAAGAACAACTACTGTGTATAATTAAATCAATTATGTGCATTAACTTGCTCATTGTTCATAATCAAATATTTAACACATTGTCATCAAAACAAGACAATGTGCATTCCACAAAAACCTGTAGAGGATCTTTGTTCTTCTCATTTATCCAGTTAATATTTTAAAAAAATACCCAAATGAATAAACATTCATTTATTTCCATTTTGTTCAGTGTCAACTCATCAACCACTTTCCATCAAAAATTGAATTGTAATAATACCATACTGCCACAACACCCGTTCTTATCTCTGTTAAGATGCATAATATTGCTTAAATAAACATAGTGGATAGTCAAATACAACAATCCATTATTAATTTCAAAGATCTTGACTTGCCATTTAAACACACAAACAACAAACACCACTTTAACTCATACACAAACCATTCACAGAGTATCTCTGTGACTGTACAGGTCCAACTACTCTGAATTTAATCATACACAATGTTGGGCTATCAATCAATATAATGAGCTAATAATAGAGAGCCCCATATCATCTTATGAATTGATCGAATAAACATAACCATATATTTTTTTTTAAATCCATGACCCTTTCTGATGGCACAATCAATATAATATCCATAACATATACTGTGTATGGCCATGCCATGAATACCACAATTGCAATATTCCCATTCGACAATTTAAAACACATGGTCACAATAATCATTTACTCAACCTATCATACTATAGGAATGCCACACATACCCACGGATCATGCATGAGCACCGTTGTGCATTAATCATTTGTAAACTAATGTTGGGTTAATAATTCAACAATTACAATGTAAGAGACAACAACTGTGAATTCAATCCAATTCTCCAATCTACCAAATTTCTATGCTGAGATTATCAATTTGATTGTCATAATAACCAATGTAGTGACTAAATACCACAACCAACACCATTGTCAACATAATCAACAGAGACGAGCCAGAAACCAAACACTGTTGACAATACCCAACAACTCATAACAACCAACAATATACCTGATAGGTCATTACAGTTCCATCTATCAAAACCCGGGCTTGAGAAAATAAGGGTTTTCTCTGTATACCAACACAGGGAGACTGGAGTCGACTCCCATCATCGTGTGAGAACCTCAGAGACCAATGATGCACACACAGGGTATACCACAATGATTTTGTAGATAGGGTGACAATTCTCGTGATAGGAGAGACTCTGAACAGAGGAGTAAGGCTCCATTTTGGCCTTGTAACAATACTTAGAACACGTAGGGTATAACCCTCGTGGCTCCCCCAATCAACCAACTAACAAAACTGATATGGAACCGAGCCGAGAAGAATAAATATATACCACTACACAACCATCAATAGTATGAACAACCCATACCCAAGTGAAACAATGTGCAATGACACAAGGCATTTCAAAACCATTAAACCCCATAATAGCAAAATACTGGGTATGGTAATACGAATGCATGGAGACAGTTATCCACTCTATTCCAAATGAAACCCTCCAATTAAAACTATCAAGGATGACATAGAGCCTTTATGTCTTCTAACACTTAGAACGACCAATAACAATGTGACTTCAACCATTATTGCAATGAAAACCATCAACGATGCATTCCACAAAAATATCACAAATTTACACAGCTCCCATCCTTAAGGAAATCACATACCCATACATCCCCAGCCAAAAAATATTTCATAACCAGAGCATATTCATGGATGGTGAAAAGACATACCTATAACCAAAAGCACCTAAAAAACGTGAGCTTGTCCGAGCAGTTCTTCCTCTGCTTGAAAGTTGGAATCTAACCACAACAAACCACAGTTGAACAATATCCTGACTAGGGTGGCATCCAATGGAAGGAGTAAGAGTGACTTGCAGTAAATGCACATCACCTCCATGCTCAAACTCATTCAATTCCTTAGTACGTTTCATCCCACTAATCCATTAATTCATCCAATTGAACCATGCATCGAAACCAACATCCCTTAATTGCCAAGAGTGCCACTGACATCATATATTACCATTTCCAAACTATATAATAATGCATGTCAACTATATAATTCAATAAATCACATAGCTATTAACTTGTTAGCTAGGATTAACTATGACCATTCTAATTTCAATGCATGTAGTGTAGCATAGTAGCATAGTTCAATATTTTCTTTTTGCATTTTGTTTATATTTATTTTGCCTCTTTTCAACTGCTCTTATATATTGTTACTAACATGTCTATTGTGCAGGTGCCAAAGTAACGAGCCAGGAACATATAGAAATGGTAGCAACAGAAATCATAAACCATCGTAACATGCGATTATATCTTGGAACAAAACATAACATGCCTTATCCATTATCCAATCTCAAGCATCTGATTTCTGAATCCATTTCATTTTCAAGCATTTCCTTGTAGAATTTGATGTTTTTAAAAGTTTGTGACTTATTCCTGAGAAAGAAAACTGCAGTGATTCTTGTATAATCATCAACTAATAACATAAGATATTTATCACCTTTTAAACCCTTTGGTGTAGTTGGTACAACTAGATCAGTATGCACAATTTCCAGTGGTCTTGTCATTGAATATTCTTTTGATTTAAGCTTGGTCTTTGCTTGCTTTCCTTGTTGATAATGCTTCCATAAAGTATTGGTTGGTTTCGTAATATGGGGAATTTCTCTAACTTATTCCTTTTTGTTGAGTTTGACAAGGTTATCAAAGTGTATGTGGCCCATTCTTCTGTTCCATAGCCAACTTTCATCTTCCTTTCCTAGACAACACTTTTCATTTCCAATTTCACTTAGTACATATATGTTTCTTGAAGTTATTGCAGTTGTTGCAATCAATTTTCCTGAACCTTCTTTTCTTATCTCACACTTTTGTGAATTGAAAGTAACTTTATGACATTGGTCACACATTTGACTCCCACTTAGAAAATTATGTTTCATATATTCTACTAGTAGAACATTTTATGCCTTGGTATTCTTGTTTCCAATTTTGACTATGCCTTTTCGAATGATTTTAGTTGAATCATCATTTCCGAAGGAGACTAATCCATCTCTTTCCTTTATTAATGTAAGAAACATGTCTTTATCACCTGTCATGTGTTTTGAGTAGCCACTATCAACATACCAACCATGTTTCTTCTGCTTATCTTGTAGAGATAGTGTGCATTATTCATTGTTATATTGATTCTGCTTTCTTATCCATGCTTTTTTCTATGGTTCCTGTCTATGAATGTTTTTGTTTTGTTTTCGTTCTCTAGGAGGAACTGTCATTCTGCAATCTTTGGCCATATCTCCAAAGTTGTTACACTTGAAAAATTCCACTTCAGTGCTCAATGATTCAAACCTACTGTAACTTCTTCTTTGTGTTTCACTAGGCCTTCTTGGATAACCCTTTTATGTATGAATTTCAAAGTTGTTTATGTTCCTCCTGTTAGCTCTGCAATTCATAGCTTTATGTCCAAAATTATTACATGCATAACATAAACCACAAAATATAGTTTGATACTTGGTTGGAGTTGAATATATTCTGAAAGGAGTTTCTATTATGTATCCTGCTTCTTCCTGAGGCCTATTTGTTGGTCATTGATTCTGAAATCTGAATCTTCTCAGTGGAGGAGTGTCCCTGTAATCTTCTTTGTAAGTCTTCATATCCCCTTTGATTGTTTCTGCATATCTTTTTGGATATGTTTCTTGTTTTTTTGTTTTGGAGCTTGATCCCCTTTTTGTTTGATTGTATCCAAGTCTGTACTTTTAATGATGGGGATTTTGACTGCTGATAATGTCATCCAAAAATTTTGAGTTGTTCTGCATACTTTTATTTTGAAGATCCTTTCTTAATCTGACAATCTCTGCTTCAAAATTTCCAATGATCTTGTCACATTCTTCTATATTTTCTTTGAGTTCTTCTTCAATTCTTTTATCTTCTTCTATTTGAATTTGTTGGCATAGGGGAAAACCTAGGGTTCAATGATTAAACAATATACCAACAAAACCCTAAATACTGGCCCTTTCAGAAACACCTACGAAGCAGATGAAGTCTCACTCGAGGTAGAGGCAGGGGGGGTTGCAAGACTCAGGTGTCCACAACCAAGATGGGACACAGATCTATGATTACAAGAGCACTTAAACAACAATATGCATTAGTTTATGAGTCTCATTCACATCGCAGATTAAACCCTTATTACATATCAGTGCAGTGACAATAAAGATCAAGCACTTTCAATCACTTAACACATAATGTTAGATCAGATCTAGCATTAAGTTATCTTTAATACCATTAAGCAATAAGAAACAACATCGGATGCCTTCATCATACATTATAACAACAACACTAAGCAAATAAACAAATAATTCACATCACACAAATCTCATCAAGACACAGGATATACGTGGTTCACCCTAGTGTGGGGCTACATCCACACACTTTTTCTTCTTCTTTATTAGTCTTCAATCTTCTTACATTCAGTCGCTCTTGTGCACAAAGACACAAAGACAAACTCTGCAGAGGACAAGAGATTTTCACGCTGTGTGCTAGATCCTCCTTCCCAAAATCAGGTCAAGGCACAAAACCTTTGTTTGCTCAAAGCAAGTTACAACCTCTTGCACTAAGCGAACATTAACACTCACAACATATTGGGCACATAGCCAACCAACTAGACTTATTACATCACTTAGATACTTATTTATACATTTACAAAAAGGCCTAATCATGGGTAAACCCATGGGTCGACATCCATTAATCCATTACATAAACCCTAGTAAACCCTTCGCTGGGTCCACAAGCCCACAAAACAAGTGAGATCCCATGATTTCAGCTCCTCTTGGGTGCTCCATCTTAGACCAACCTGTCAAAGTCCCAAAAGTGGTCAAACACGACCAATGTTTCCTCAAAACTTGTTCAAGGGCCAACAGGCCCCCAACAATCATCTGTGACTTGTCCCGAGTCACTTAGATTTGAGCAATGCTCCTTCAAAGGCCTTGATCTTAGCTCAAGCTGCGTCAACTTGTTGCTTTTCTAGAGCCTCCTGCTCGATGAACTCTTGAATCAATTTATCTGTAACGGGCCCTTCCAGGCATTGTTCCACTATCGTAACCACTTGGTCTAGCTATGAGCCTTGTCCTTCAATCTCTTCAAAAACCATGCAGGCTTCGTCCTGCATTGGTTGTAATCTCTGTGTAACTTCCATGACTCTTCCTTGGATGGTAGTAATCTATTGCTGGACTACGTGATGCTCCTATGATCTCTTCATTCGCTCGACTACAATGAGTAGTTTCATCTATGCCTACACCTTGGATGCCTACTGTTGTGCCCCCTGGAGCTGTGCTTCCATTTTTCGCAGCTCCATATCTTTTGCAAGGTGTTCATAAGTTTTTGTACTTCTATCACTCAGTTCCTTACATTCTAAGGCGAGGACCTTGATCCTTCCAACTGCTCTCTTAGCAACTTCCTCCCTTTGGTCACGCACTTCTTGTGGAGAGCTAGGTATTGCTTGAAGCTCCAAATCCAGTACCCATGCTTTAAGTTGTTGAATGGCATGAGCGAGCTTCCCAACTTGGATCTCGGATGGATATTTTTCTTCCTATTCCAAGCCTGACATAGAGAAAATTTCTTTAGTCACCACTTCTTTGACCGCAGTCTACTCTGCGAGCAGTTGGCATTTTTGTTTCTGTATCTTTGCATTGTCCTCCTCAAACACCACCCGAATTTCATATTTCTCCTTCTCTTAGGCGGTTATGAAGGACTGTGCAACTCATAGTTTCTCTAAGAACCATTTTTTGGCACAGGGGTGGACCTACGGTTCAACGCTTCAAAAGTGCACCAAAAAAACCCTAACTCTCGGCCCTTTCGGCAACACCTGTGAAGCTAATGAAGTCTCACCTAAGGTAGAGGCAGGGGGGTTGCAGGAATCAGGTGTCTACAACCAATATGGGACACACATCTATGATTACAACACTTAGTAGAGCACTTAGACAACAATATGCATTAGTTTATGAGTCTCATTCACATCGCAAATTAAACATTTATTACATATCAATGAAGTAATAATAAAGATCAAGCACTTTCAATCACTTAGCACATAACGGTAGCTCAGATCTAGCATTCATTTATCTTTAATACCATTAAAAACTATGAAACAACATTGGATACCTTCATCATACATTATAACAACAACACTAAACATATAAACATCATATTTCACATCGCACAAAGTTCATCAAGACACAGGATATACGTGGTTCACCCCAGTGTGGGGCTACGTCCACCAACTTCTTCTTCTACTGTATTAGTCTTCAATCTTCTTACATTCAGTCACTCCTATGCACAAATCCATAGATCCAAAATCCATAGAGGACAGGAGATCTGTGCGCTATGTGCCAGATCCTCCTTCCCAAAATGATTTCAAGGCATAGAACCTTTGTTTGCACAAAGCAACTTACGACCTCTTCCACTAATCGAACATTAACACTTACAAAATATTGTGCACATAGAAAACCAACTAGACTTCTTACATTGTTAAGATACTTATTTATACATTTACAAAAAGGCCTAATCATGGGTAAACCCATGGGCCGACATCCCTTAACCCATTACATAAACCCTAGTAAACCCTTCGTTGGGTCCACAAGCCCAAAAAATAAGTGAGATCTGACAATCTCATCTCGGTCTGGGTGCTCCATCTTCGACCAGCCTATCGAAATCCCAAAAGTGGTCAAACATGACCAATGTTTCCTCAAAACTTGGTCAAGGGCCAATAGGCCCCCAACACTCACTAGAGCCTCCTACTCGGAGAAATCATGAATCATTTTCTCTATAACTGGCCCTTCATGGCATTGTTCCACTATCATAACCACTTGGTCTAGCTGCAAGCGTTGTCCTTCAATCTCTTCAAAAATCATGTAGGCTTCGTCCTGCACCAGTTGAATTCTCTATGTAACTTCCATGACTCTTCTCTGGATGGTAGAAATCTGTTTTTGGACTACATGTTGCTCCTATGATCTCTTCATTCACTCGACCGCAGCCAGTAGCTTCATCTGCGCCTGCATAGTGGATGTATGTTGTTGTGCCTCCTGGAGTTGTGCTTCCAGTTTCCTCAGCTCCAGATCTTCTGCAAGGCGTTCATAATTTTTCACACTTCGATCATTCAATTGCTTAAATTCAAAGGCAAGGACCTTGATCCTTCCAACTGCACTCTTTGCGGCTTCCTCCCTTTGGTCGCACACTTCCTGTAGAGTTCTAGGTACTTATTGAAGTTCCAACTCCATTACCCATTCTTGAATCTATTGAATGGCCTCAATGAGTTTCCCCACTTGGATATAGGCTGAATCTTGTTCTTCCTATGCCAAGCCCAGCATAGAGAGAAGTGCTTTAGTCATGACTTCTTTGACCACAGTCTGCTCTGTGAGAAACTGGTCCTTTTATTTCTATATCTTTTCATTGTCCTCCTCAAACATCACCCAAATTTCATCTTTCTCCTTCTCGTAGGCGGTTATGTAGGACTGCGAAACTCATAGTTTCTCTAAGAGCTCCTCATTTTCTTGCTTCAAGACTTATGTGGCATGTTCCTTTTCTTGCTTCAAGACTTATGTAGCCTATTCCTTTTCTTCTTGGACTCACTGAAGTCGAGCCTTTGTTGCATCTGCTAGTCTTTGTAATTGGATAGGCTCATCCCCCAATTATGCCATCTTTGACAAGGAAGGCGCAGTGGGTACTACATGGCTCGAATGGATGGCTTGTTCTATATCCTTCAGCTCCTTCTCGATTCTTTCATACAACGTCTCCTGATTTTCTCCATATCACTACGGGATATCCTCTAAAGCATCCTCAATGGATGCGATGATTAGATCGACTTCGTCCTCTGTGAGCATGGCATTCATCTTGGGCTTATTAGCACATGTATTCTTTCTTGCCGAAGGCTTATGTGGGGAAACCTTCCTTTTCTTTAATGTTTCTGCCTTGGTACGGGGGTCATTCGGCAATGTAGCTTCACCTTCTTCTTGCATTTCACCATCATCCCCTCCTCCTTTTCCATTTCCTTGGTCTTATACTCCTCCTTCTAGTGAGCCATATCTGTATTCTGCAGAGGTGTTGAACTCCTGATCAATTTCTATATGCCGGAATTCTACCTTTTTCTTCTTTTTCTTCGCACTTCTCTGTCTGTCATGCTCGACCCGGGTGACCAAGGGGCTTCCTATGATGTTCGTGTCGGAGAGCTCTACATCTTTAACCAGTACAAGGAACTCTATCAACCATTCTTTGGTGATATCCTCCATGTCTTCATTGGTCAACTTGTAATGGGACTGTAACTCCTCCTTGCTCTCATCCCTGCATGCAATGATATAGATAAAGTGTCTATCTGCACGAAACTTCACTAGTGGTCTATATTGGTGCAATGTGTTTGGGGTCGTGCGTGGAAATGCCTCAATAGCATGCTTCAGTTGCTGGTAGTAGGCATGTAACACAACATTCAACTTCCACTACTTCAACATGTCATTCATATACCACAAGGTGGAGAACCTTGTGACCAATGACTCCGATGGTTCAAATTCTATAAATGTCGCTCCTTCTAGCATTTACCAAGTGACAAATGTGATTAATACAAGTAAATAGCTAAAATGGAATTCATACCCCTGATCCTGCACTTCGCGGCAGTCTTTTGTGAGATCGTTGATGAGGTAACTTAGCCAGTTCATTTGCATCCCCTTCATGCACTTCCCAACGAGGTCTACTATGAATCCAGTGACCTGTGTCGGATGGTTCTTTCAGAAAATATTGCTTTCTATAATTTGGAAAACGAGGCATATTGTGCCATCTTGGATAGAGGATACCTTGTAGCCTCGCTTTTCCTTTTTTACATCGCCATAATCCTCCTTTATGCATTGTGCCAGAGAGAGATCTGAAGTCTTCCCTGGGTAGAATTGTTGAGGGTCAGGGCCTTGCATGCTCAGTCCTATGATAAGGTGGATCAATGCCAGATCCACATTGATTTGCATGTCGAGCCACATATATCCTCCATGATAACACAACAAGAGGAGTTTAATGCAATAGTTAACCTCCTGATGTTGGCCAAAGTGAGGGATCTTCATTACATTGAGTATCGTGGACTGCGCCAACTCCTTAATGCACGACTGGGAGATTATGCTTGACTTATTCCTAGTCATCTTCATCAAATACCTATGGGGCATGAGCATTGTTGGAAAATGTTTACCAAGTAGCGTATGCTTGTCATTGATGGCAAGTACAGCAGTGGAGATGGTAGGATAAGAAGGATAAAAATCCCTTGGGGATTCAGACATGAAAGCTCAGGAGGAACAGCGTTGAAGAAAACGCGCGCAGCAAAGGCAAAGCTCAAGATACAGGAATTTGCAGAAGAGAAGGAAGACAGATATTCACAACCACAGGATCTCATTCAAATTTCCCGAAAGAACGAGGGCCGTCAGATCAGACAGAAGCTGCGAGGGAGATATACCATCGGGAAAAGCCAAGGTGAAATCTTGACATAATCAGGGCCGTCTATTTGGAAGGACGCGTGGCAAGATCGGGTGCCACAGGGAGAAGCTCTATAGGAGGACAGGTCTCAGCCGTCAGATCCGAGCGCAGAGACCCGACCACCGTTGGATCAATGAGAACCTGCAAGGTCTTTAAAGGGAGTGAAGGTTTGGCTACGGTCATGAGGATAATGGTCATATGGACCAAGAGCGTAGTCATCGGAGTTTCGAGGATCGCAAATTGGATATGTCAAAGTTCCTTGACAACGAAAACCCCGAAATCGCGATATGATCTCAATCGTTAAATCAAGAATTAGATCTGGTCCGTTGATTTCCTTCATCGGAGAATCGGGGATCGCGATTTCAATATGCGAAATTCACTCGACAATGAAAACCCCGAAATCACGATATGCGATTTCGCGATTTGATCTCAGTCGTTAAATCAAGCAGAGATCGGGACCATCCACTTGTAGACAGGAGGCTTCATCAGAGTTTTAGGGATCG
>ML786120.1:299352-348070 GCA_009831015.1 Picea engelmannii
GTAGCTTGCAAAACAGAGGTTGCAGCCTCATTATGAGTTGGTGCTCATATGTATGATAATGTAAAGAATGTAACTATTACTTATCATATAAAGAAAAAGAGGTTTTTACCCTGTATGAGTTTCCTCAAGAAATATCTGTCTCTTTGTTTCTCATATGTGTGACTGATGCTGAATTTTCCATTGTTTATCTCCCTGCATTATTGTGATTATCATTTAGTGTCTCAGCAAAGAGTTTAAAAGAAGCATAATTGTTTAAGCACGGTGACAACTGATTCACCCCCCCCCCCTCTCAGTTGTCCAACAAGCATGGCATATTTATTTATGTCATCGAGATTAAAGGCATTGTTCTTCAGAGTTGGGATCTGTCCCAACTGGGTTCCAACTACACGTATCCTCTTCAGGATGTACACAGTGATCAACGTATACTCAACATCACGTGGGATGCTATCGCAATTAACCGTGCCAGCCAAAGGAGGTATGTAATATGGAAATACCAACAGGATATTCTTTGTGTTAGAAAGATCATTGCGATGCTTAATTCTCTTCTCAGTCACGAGGTTAGCACGGCTAGAATGATGTCCATTCGAAGGGGATGCTTGCAGTCCCGCAGTCGATGATGCATGTATTCCTACAGAAAAATTTCTATCATCCATTATCTTCGTAAGGATATCCCCAACAGATATCTCTAATGTGCTAGGTTCGCCTGACATCCACACTTGTAGACAAATATATCGGGTAGGTGAACGGATAAGCGAGGTAATCCCATGGATGACGAGGTCTAGAAAGCACAGTGTGATATACAATCGATTCTCAGGTAGCTTGGAAAATCACGAGTGGAAAAAAGTGGTCCAGGCGCAACATTCGATGGGTTAAATAAGAAATCATTATAACGGATTCCTCAAAAGGGAAGGAATTCATCAATCAATATGAATCAATCCGCTATGGCACGGTATCAGTTTCTCTAACAATTTCTGGAATCCTCTTCCCATTTGCATTCTTATTCTCTATAGGTGAAAGGACTTCGTACTGTTAATGTGCTCTTACAGATTCTAAGGTCAATGTTCCTTATCTTACTATTTCCAGGGTGGCTATACTTTTTTCTTGCCTGGATAGGTTCTTCAAGCCTTCCTGTGTTCTTTCAACTTCAACAGTTAATTCTCTTGCCCTCTGTTGCTTCGACTTATCCTCTTGTTCTTCTATTAGTCACTCTATTTTTCTGGTTATGAAGTCCCTTAGTTCTTTCTTTTTCTATTCTGTAGCTTCTTCCTCTGCTTTCCTTCTGATCTGATCCTTCTCAATCCAACTGTTTCCTAATAAAAGTGGAAAAGGGGAGTTGTTCTCAACAAATTTAATGACTTCAAATTCTTCTTCAGTCGATGTTTCATGAGCAATCATAGGTATATTAGTAACTCTTCCACATAGGGTTATCATCTTTCCTTTAAACAATCCTATCCTTCCCAATGAAGGTATCATAGCAAGCCTTCCGGAAATTTCCCAAGTTCTTTCTGGCATAATATTCACATGTGTTTCTTCATCCAATACACAATCTATGTCGAAGTCTTGTATTCTTGTAACTATGCATTGTTTTTCTTTCAGGATCTTTGGTAAACTGATGTCTTTGTGATCATACGTTACTTCTTTTAACTGTACTAACATAGTATGAGCTTTATTTTATTCTTTCTCTAACATGCTTTTATTCTCTTGACTCATATTCATTTGTTCTACTTTAGCAATCATCCTTGGAAAATCCTCAACCCCATGACCAATAAATTTACAATAAAGACAAATAGGACATGTACAAAGGAATTCCTTAGCAATATGTCTTGATCTTCTTCAATTATAACATAGTGTCAATCCTCTCTTTCTTTTAAATGATCCCCAACCTTTCTTGTATTGCGCACTGGGATCACAGTGCTGGACTTGCAATCTGCAAAAATTCTTTCTAGGTTCATGCATCCACTTATTATTCCAAAAATTATTTCTATGCATAGGAATAACATATCTCTTTATATTCACATCAATTCTTTCTTCTAACTGGGCCCTACTATTCAGACTAGGAAGAAATCTGTCAAACATACCTAGATTCATGCTTTCGAAGCAAAAATTCCCACTTATCTTACCCTTACCAGAGCACAAAGCTTTAAGATCTTACCTCTTTTCTTCAGATCAAGTTTCTTTCTTAGCACAGAGCTTCGCAAGTCAATTAGAATATTGTGCACTACAATAGTATATCTACACAAAAAGATTTCTCTTTTCTTCAGTTCCCAGCAATCACAGTTTCAGGTCCCAACAACGGAACCATTTGTTAGCACAGGGGAAAACCCAGGGTTCAACGCTTCAGCAACACACCAACAATACCCTAACTACCGACCCTTTCGGCAACACCTACAAATCATATGAAGTCTCACCCAAGGTAGAGGCAGGGGGGGGTTCAGAATTAGGTGTCTACAACCAAGCTAGGACACAGATCTGTTATTACAACACTTAGCAAAGCATTTAGACAAAAATATGCATTAGTTTATGAGTCTCATTCACATCAGAGATTAAACCTTTATTATAGATCAACATAGTAACAATAAAGATCAAGAACTTTCAATCACTTAGAACATAACGTTAGCTCAGATCTAGCATTCATTTATCTTTAATACCATTAATCACTAAGAAACAACATCATATGCCTTCATCATACATTATAACAATAAAACTAAGAAGATAAACAACATAATTCACATTGCACAAAGCTCATCAAGACACATGATATGTGTGGTTCACCCCAGTGTGGGGCTACATCCACCAGTGTGGGGCTAAAGCCATAGAGCCAAACTCCATAGAGGACATGAGATCTGTGCACTACATGCCAAATCCTCCTTCCCAAAATCAGGTCAAGGCATAGAACCTCTGTTTGCACAAAGCAAGTTATGACCTCTTGCACTAAGAAAACATTAACACTTACAACATATCGTGCACATGCCAACCAACCAAACTTCTTACATCGCTTAGCTACTTATTTATACATTTACAAAAAGGTCTAATCATGGGCAAACCCATGGGCCAACATCCCTTAACCCATTACATAAACCCTAGTAAACCCTTCAATAGGTCCGCAAGCCTGCAAAACAAGTGAGATCTCATGATCTCAGCTCCACCTAGTCACTCCATCTTTGACTAGCCTGTCGAAGTCTCAAAAGTGGTCAAACACGACCAATGTTTCCTCAAAACTTGGTCAAGGGCCAACAAAACCTTCAAATTTGTGATCATTTGTTCTAGCTCCTGAGTGTCTTCTTTCTTGTTTATTTCCTTTTGTATCTTCTTGTTTTTCTTCTTTTCTCTTCTTATAACTTCTATGGAACACAAAAGTTCTTCTCAGTAGTTAACCTCTTCCTCTTCATATTATTATTCGCCATCTTCATATTCTTATTCTGTGTCTTATTTGTTAGAGTCTTCTACTGCCAGGAATAGAACTCTTTCTGTCTCACTATCACTGACTTCATCTTCATCTGATGATGAGATGTCTTCTTTGGTGCATAGTATTTTCTTGAAAAAATTCTTTGGGGTTCTTTTTTCTTTATATGTTTGTTTTCTATTTGAGTAATCTCCATCATTCCTCTTATTTTTCTTATGAGGACATTTTTTAGAAAAATGACCAATACCATCACAATTAAAACAAATCAAAGGAAACTTACCTCTATATCTGTCATTGGTTCCCTTGTTCAATCTTCTGACGAAGTTGGCCACTTCTTCATCATCTTCCAAGGTGTCACTACTTTTGTTATGTTCTTTTTCCTTTTTCTTTCCCTTTTGCTTTGACCTTTTGGTTTCTTTGAAATTTGCTTCTTTAATATTTGTATTTTCTTGTTCAGTTCGCATTTCACATGCTGTGAGGATTCCATGTAGTTCATGTTGGATTACTGAGAGGGGGGATGAATCATTAATAGTGCAATTGTAATCCTTTTTATCCAAATAAACCAAGTGTTATATCAATGTATAATTATTATCCCATAATGAGAAATAAGAAATGAACAATCACACACATACACAGTACACCATTATTTTACGTGGAAACCCAAATCAGGAGAAAACCACGGAATTATTTTTCTTATATGTCTTCAAGAATTACATTCATTGGAAGCACCAACTTCCTTTTTTTTCACCTGCAACTAGAAGGAGGCTCCAACCCCTAGTTTCTCAGGCTACAACCTAAGGGAAGCTCCAACTCCCTAGTTCTCTGGCTACAACCAGAAAGAGGATACAACCCCCTATGTTCTCCGGCTACAACCAGAAGGTGGATAAAACCACCTGTCCTTGCCTCGTCCTGCCACCCTGAAGTAGAATGATGGAACCACTGTCAACCTATCACTGTGAAATATATTGTTGTACAACTATGTCAACCTGTACCACTAACCTGTATCCAATCTATACAACTTCCATGTAATCAAACTATACCTGAACTGAACATGTATCTACAAATATACAACATGTATGCAACCTGTAGTGATGCAGCCCATGTATGTATGCACCCTATCTATTATGCAACCCGTGTATGTATGCGCCCTATCTGTTATGCAGCCTGCGTATGGATTTTGAAAACTAGGGTTTCCCTTTTCTTGAAAACTTCTGACCTTCTATAACTTCTTTCACAAAGATATGTAACCTATCACTGTATCCAGACTGTAACTGTATCCTATGCATGCATCCTCATACATAACCTTTACTCCAGGAAAGTATGTCTCTCTCTAGTCATAGGTATGTGTAATCATGAACAAGTATAATATCCCTCACATGATCTTAGTCATCAAACCATTATGATATTCAACTTCTCAATACATCAACCAATACACAAATACAAGCTCTCAACCATGTACCATAAAGACCCTTAGCCATATGCCAAGAAATACAAGATGTGCCTCAACAAGAAGTATCAATGATATATATACCATATTTGTATTTATGTATATCTGACTTATACAGAAGAACCCATTTAGTCACTAGTCTCTCTAGGGAAAATTCTCAATTATCCATTGCCATTCCTCATGCATACATAAAAATACAACTATTCATAGAAATAAGACATACCTTTTGAACTGATGGATGTATCTGAGCACTTTAGACCTTCTTGGGAGCTTGATCTCAGAATCTATAACCTCTACATCTTCATCTCTTCTAGTTTCCATTGATTTACCAACATGTACACACCCTAATACACTGCCACCCCGCTTATAACTCATCATGTACACACCTTGTACATAGACAACCCGTGTACACCTCAAAAAGTAGGGTTTTACTGTAATTCTGAGAATTTCACCTTCAACCCTTCGTGCTACCTCAGACATTCACCACTTTAGATGTATCCACGAGTATTTATAAGAAGCTTTACACAAGAAAATATATATACAATATGTACTAATGTGTTTTTTTATGAGTGAGATTTGTATCTTAATTATATCTTCATGTACCCTTACACTTTCCTTATTTTAGGGCTCCTTCATTTAAAATAATTTATTTTTGCAAAGCAGTTTGACTCTTGGGGGCTTCTATAAGACTCATGAGGGTTCTCCAGCTTCATATGGTCATAAATCTCTAACCGTGAGTAGTTATGTGACATCCCACATACCAATGGAAATGACATGAGAAGCGTTATCCATTTAGGATAGTTTAACTCACACATTCATTGTCCTTAATCTCATTATTCCTCAAATAAGAATGGTTTCTCTCACTCCACAAAGTGTCTTCCCATGAGGGATTTCACCATAAGGGGGCCACTTTGGAGTTCATCCATTTTTACTTCTTATCAACCATGACAAGACAATAATGAGTCGTGTTTACATCAAACAATCTTGGGTCCATTACCCAAACCTTGTGCTACGGGGCTTTCTTCAAGGGTTGACATCAATGACAACCAACCTTAATCAACAATTTGTCCATGCTTATTGAGTCTATATCTTCTCTTTCTTCTAGTCCTAATATCTTAGGGTCAAATCTCATAGGAAGAGATCTTAGTACCTTTTGAACAATTACAAATTCTTTGATTTCTTCTTCCAATCCTATGATTTCATTTACTATTTCATCGACTCATAAGAAATAGGTTGCAATATTCTCATATTACTTCATCTTTAGTTATTCGAACTGACCTCTGTAAGTTTGAAGCTTTGTTGCTTTGACTTTTGAATCTCCTTCATAAATATTTTGAATTTTGTCCCAAATGTATTTAATGGATTTACAATGTATAGATTTGGTGAATATCGATTCAAAAAGACCATTCAGAAGTGCATTTGTGGCCTTGGAATTATTTTGACCGAGTTTTACTGCTCTTTCATTTGTCGGTGGAACTGTTGGTTCTTTGTATCCATCTACAACTAATTGTCAAATTTCAAATCCCTGTGCCTGTATATATGTTTTCATCCTTCTTCTCCAAAATGCATAATTATGTCCATCAAACTATGGTATTCCATTTTTATACATATTGTTTCTCTCCATGATTTACCTTTCAGTGGTTAAACTGATTTCTGAAGGAACTTGCTCTGATACCAATTGTTGGATTACTGAGAGGGGGGGTGAATCAGTAATAGAGCAATTTAATCCTTTTTAGCCATATAATGAAAGTGTTATATCAGTGTAGCATTATCATCCAATAATTGCATAGTAAATAAACAATGAACAAATGAGAAATCATACACATACACAGTACACCAGTGTTTTTACGTGGAAACCCAAAGCAGTAGAAAAACACATAATTATTTTTCTTATATATCTTGAAGACATTCATTGGAAGCACCAAATGCTTTTGTTTTCTAGTTGCAACTGGAATGAGGTTCCAACCCCCTATTTTCTTAGTCTACAACCTGAGGGAAGCTAAAACTCCCCAATTCTCTGGATACAACCAAAAGGAGGCTAAAACCCCCTATTCTCTCTGGCTACAACTGGAAGGTGGCTACAACCACCTGTCCTTGCCCCGTCAAACTGCCCTGACGTAGAAGTAGAATGATGGAACCATTGTCACACTATCACTGTGAGATATACCAATGTACAGTTGTGCCAATTTGTACCACTGACCTACAACCAACTTGTACTACTTCCCTGCAATCAACCTGTACCTAAACTGAACATTTATCAACCAAAATAAAACAGATACATGACCTATAGTTTTGCAGCATGCATATATACGCGCCCTATCTGTTATGTATCCCGTGTATGTATGTGACCAAACTGTTATGCAGCCTGTGTATGCCTTCTGAAAACTAGGGTTTTCTTTCTTCTGAAAACTCCTGACCCTCTGTAACTTCTTTCACATAGATCTATAACCTATGGTTGTATCTAAACTATATCTGTACCCTGTGCATGCATACTCATACATAACCTTTACCCAAAAAATCTATATCTCTCTCTAGTCATGTGCCATAAGTGTGTGTAATCATGAACAAGTATAATAACCCTCACATGATCTAGAATTCAAACCCTTTTTCATATTCATCCTCTCAATACATCAACTAATACAAGCTCTCAACCATGTACCACAAAAACCGTTAGCCATATGCCAAGAAATACAAGATGTTCCTCAAATCTAACAAGAAGTATCAATGATAAATATACCAGCATTATGTTTCTGTAGATCTGACTTATACATAAGATCCCATTCAAACACTAGTACCTCTAGGGAGAATCCTTAAATCTCCATAACCATTTCTTATGCATACATCAAAATCCAACTATTCTTAGAAATAAGGCATACCTTTTGAACCAATGGATAGATCTGATGTATCTAAGCACTATAGAACTTCCTGGGAGCTTGATCTCAGAATCTAGAACCTTTTCATCTTCATCTTCTCAAGTTTCCATGGATTTACCCACATGTATGCACCCTAATACACTGTCAGCCCGTGTATGCCTCAGAAATTAGGGTTTTTTAGTAGTCATTGTAATTCTGAAACTTTCACCGTCAACCCTTTGTCTACCTCATAATTTCGCAACTTCAGATTTATTATTGAGTACTTGCAATAAGCCTTACACAACAAAATATATTCAATATGTTCAAGTGTGCTTAAATGAGAGAGCCTTGCCTCTTATTTATACTTTCATGTAGATCCCACTATCCTTATTTTAGGGAGTTCTCCATTAAATTTATTATTTAAATAATTTCTTTTGCTAACACTTTGACATTTTGGGGCTTCTAGATGACTCATGATGTTTCTCCAACTTCACATGGCCATAACTCTCTAACCGTGAGGAGTTATGTGACGTTTCACATACCACCGGAAATGGCATGACATATACTATCCATCTAGAATAGTATTAACTATAAATGTATACAAAATAATACCATTATCCATCAAACAAACTTGGGTCCATTACCCAAACCTTTGTTCTACCAGAATTCACTACCGAACTTTTTTCAAGGTTTGACATCAATGACAACCAATCCAATTAATCAACACTATTTTTGTGATTTCCTAACACTTAGATGATTCATAGATTTGTATTTGTTTATTTCTTGTGTGCAAGAATAAGATCTCAAGAGCATGATTTGGATCTTGAGAGATGCATTAGCCAAAAATGAGATAACAAACTTTGTTGAAAAATTTATGCCATTATCCTTCTTCTAGTATAAAAAGGAAAAAACTTGTTTTGATCTAGGAAAACCTATAGATATCTATACCCCAATGTCTCTCTTGGATCAAGGGAAGATCCAAGGAAGATCTAGCTTATCCATATGATAGATTTATCCATAACAATAATATGAGGGCTTGACATTCCTGTAATTTTTTATGTGGTTGTATGTTTGCAAGAAATGCAAAAAATAAAGTGGAGGAAGTGTCCATGAGGGAAATAACTATAGGAAAAAATGACATTGAGAAGAATAGTATACTTTTGTGTCACATGCAATAAGAATTGGTAATGGTGTCTAACAGGGAGGTTGGTATGCAATAATCACCATTAAGTGCAAGTGGTGTAAGGGAATAAGCACCAATGGGGTAAAATAAAATAAGGTAGTGAAACCTTGTTGAACAAATTCACATAGAATGGAAGAAATACTAAAATGTGGGGTAGATGAAAAATAGTGTTGGGTCAATACATTGAAATAAATGATGTGGATGTTAGCAATAGTTATGGATAAAGTAGGATATCTAGTCTGCAATTTCTATTATCCTAGCGTCTGAGAAAGATTCTCAAATATTCCAATCATGGGTGTTTGATATAGGAAGATCCATGATGCAAAAATAAAGCTCGCACATCTCATTTTATTTTATTAGTTTTGATGTTTCTTCCATAATATTTTTGTAGATTTTATGTTGCTACAAATGTTTTTACAATTGTTTCTATGGAATAATATATATCCCCTACAAGATACACTATAGAAGAAGAAATAGAGATACTACATAAGAAGAAATAATCATTCACAGATATGGAGACAATTTTTTTTTATGAAGATTGCTAAAAATCCAATAATTATTTTTCTTATATTCTTGTTCAAAATTCCATCAATATGTAGATCCGAGACTAAATTTATCTATGTCCTAGCACTTGAAAACTTAGAAATTCATCTTTGATGTGAAATCATGAGTATAGGGTATTGGTGTTGATCACATTACACTTTTAATAAGAATATTTTTGGATGAAAGAATATTTTCTACAAGGAGAAACATATGAATCTTTTTGGGGAATCATTTTAGTTGTTGTAGGGAATTCTAGTAGATTCGAGATGGAGTTGTAATAATAGAAAAACTTGCAAAATTTCAATATGAATTCCTCCAAGAAAATGAAATTATTGAATGCAATGTGAATCATTTTTATTAAGATAACATAAGAACCATATCATTTGGATGTAAGAGTGGAATAATGGTGGTTCAAATTCCATAATTTCAAAGGATTGGAGTGACAACTCTTCCATGTTTGGTTGTTGGCCATGCCCACAAGATAAAATAGACTCCACATGGGAAGTAAAAAATCCATTCATGGATTAACCCAATCGATAGAATATGAATGATTAAATATAGTCAACATCTAATACATATGTATAATTATTTTCCATGTGTCCCTGAGGTGTAGGACAGTCGGTGACGGAGTGTGTTGTTAAGCCACTCCATGTTGAAAAGTCACCGGTTTGAAACCTGCAGGGACAAAAAATCCAACCATGTTAAGGGTTGGTGTGGCTCAGGCCGGGTGCGATCCTCGGGTGATTTTGACGGCTTAGATGCCCCTGAGTTGCGGTTTCTCAAGCCAAAGGTTAATCCCGATGCCAAGAAGGTTCAGACCAATTAACAAACAAAAAAAAAAATTATTTTCCATGCATAAAAAATGAACCATTGGCCTCTATATGAAGCTCCATTAAATGGTTGTAGTGGTGGATAGAGGTGCTAGTCATTATTGTTGTATTAGTCTAGGACCTAAGTCTTCAAGTGTGGTGCGACCTCCCAGTCTTGGATCGTTAAGGTATTGAGTCAGAGAGACTCCTTGGTTCCCTGCGGTACCCAAAATTACCTTACCCACACACACAGAGACCTCTTCTGCAAGTGACCACGGCTACAACCATGGACTTATCCCTTCACGGTTTGGACTTCAGGGAATCCTAAATCCTTTCCTCACTCCTTCTCAGATCTGCCGACCCCACAATGGTTCAGTCTTCATGACTCGCGAAACTCTAGGCCTTTCTCCCACAACCTCCAATATCCTGACTTCTGAACTCTTTGGTCCCGTCGACACGTGTTCTTGTGTGATCAACGATCGAAATTGAATCGCAATTTTGGATTTCACGACCTAGCCTTGGTCAAGTTTCCAACTTACTACGAAATATTGAAATACTTCTGGGTTCTCCTCCTTGTAACTTTACCAGATATAACTGTCTCGACTTGTTTGCTTCCCTCTGAGAATGAATATCTCACTCACTAGTTTTTATGAGAAATTAAAGGATTCCTCTACTTGAAGATTTTCACCGCTCTCCCTCCTGAGATTTTCTTCTTTGAGTTGTTCCTCTGAACAACCTCTTCGACACTTAGTCAAATTATTGTCCTGTGAACACCTTGCAATAGACTTATCTTCTCACTCACTCTAAGAATGAGTTCTCACTCCTTGCGACTATTCCCAAACCACTTTTAACTTCCTCATGGTTGTATCACACTGTCCTTCCTAATATTTTGAGTCTGAAAAACTCTATTCTGTACTCCTTGCAGAAGTCAATGCGCTACTGGCATATGTATAAATTCCACTATCTTTCTTGAGATTTAGAGTTGAAACAGACTCAGTCACACACTCCTTGCAGACACTATGCACAACTTGCACCCGCTCACAGAAAATAAATACCTTGACTTATCTATTTTACACAATAACTCATACATTCAACAAAGCAAATGCATTCATGGATTCAAGAACAAAAATAATAGAGTATTTAAAAATAATAGAAATTATACCATTCATTCAAACAGATACACCCATGCACACATTTGGGACAATATATCTCTGTTATATTCATCCACTAAAACTGGTATACATACATACACTATTATTCACTACTCCTTGACCTATATCAGGTAGGTTTAGCTATTGCTCGGTTCTTCTCTATCCACAACAACAACAACAATTGACAACAACTCTACTACTGGGCAATATTACAAAGATTTATACAAAGAGATTCTCTTTGAGCATTCCCTCTAACTATTCTACGCTATCTTAAATGGAATTAAAATATATCAACTACTCAATGCCTATTACAATAAATATTGCATCAGACAGATAAGAGCACAGCTTCAGATCTGTACTGAGATCTGATCCATAAATCAAAATATATTCCCCATAAACCTGTCATGATGGTTCATCCTTCAAACATTTAAAGACATTTATAACTAAAAAGTTCTGTCAGATATCTCATTAATACATTGATCAAATTGAAATTCAAAATATTTCGAAATGTGTGCCCAATTGTCCTCCATGCTTGTGCTTTGTTGGCAATGCTCCTGCATCATACTCCCTTGGCTGAAAAAATCACGGACTCCTATCCATGAGCTCCTGCACTGATCGTCCATGCTTCTGGATCTCTTCTTCATTAACCCAACTGGAATCTTCTATTGGTTGTCCTTTCCATTTCACCAAGTATTCAAAATATGTCTTCCCCATGGTCTTCTTACCAACTCACTGGTCCATGATCTTATCCATCTTCAGCTTCTCGGCTACAGGAATATGATTCTTCCACTGGATCTTCCCCTGATCTTCAATTCTTTCAGCTCCATCTTCCCTGTAAAGATACAGGTCTGAAATGTTGAATATGGGTGATATACCCACATCTTCCAGCAATTCTAACTCATAAGCATTCTCGCCAAATATTCTCAAGATTTTACATGGCCCTATCTTTTTCAACTTCATTTTATTATATGTTCCCCTCAGGAATCTTTCTTTCCTTAGATGTGCTAGAAATTGATCTCCAACCTCAAATTCAAGCCTTCTTTCGTGTTGATTAGCCCTGTGCTTGTACTCACTACTGGTCTTTTTCAACTGCTCCTTAATATGATTGTGAAGTTCCTACATTTCTGCAGCAAAATATTCTGCTCCTGCGCTTCTATACTCACTTTGCTTTAGATCTCTTAACTCCAAAACTCCTCTTGGATTCATTCCATACATGATTTTAAATGGACATTTCCCAGTGCTTCTGTTCACTGAGTCATTATATGCAAACTCAACTTGTGCTAGAAGTTGATCCCACTGACTATGGTGTTCAATGACCAAACTCCTCAGTAAATCTCATAGGCTTATATTCACCACCTCGGTCTATCCATCTACTTGTGGATGATATGCAGAACCAAAAGATAGCTATGTCCCCAAATTTTTCCACAACATTCTCCAGAAATGACCAACAAACTTGGTATCCTTGTCTAAAACTATACTCTTGGGAAATCCATGGAGTCTCACAATCACTTTGAAAAAACATTTTGCAACATGCATTGCATCACTGGTCTTCTAGAATGGGATAAAGTGTGTCATTTTTGAAAATCTATCCACCACCACAAATATTGAATCACTTCCTCTTTGTGTTCTTGGCAATCCCAACAAAAAATCCATTCTTATCGCATCCCAAGACCTCTCTGGAATAAGCAATGGCTAATAAAATTCACTGTTCTGTTTCTTCCCCTTAGCGTACTAAAAAATCTTACAGTTGTTCACAAGTTTCTTCACCTCCTCCCTCATACCTGGCCAATACTATGAACTAACTACTTGGGAAAACATTTTGTCATGGCCGAAGTGTCTGGCTAGACCTCCGCTATGCTTTTCCTTCAAATAATTCTCCCTCATCGAGCATCTGGGTATACACAACTGGCACCCTTTGAACAACAACCCATCCTGAATCAGATATTCGTCCCACTAGATTCTATCTCTGAGTACAATATTCTCACATGATTCATATGATTCTCCAAAGTCTAGATGATTGTGATACATTTCGTTAAGGTGATCGAACCCCAAGGATTTGATTTGAAATTCCTGTAGAATTAAAATTATCCTGCTTAATGCATCAACAACTTTGTTAGCATTTCCAGAAATATGTTTAATGACAAAAGTGAAATTTTGCATAAACTCTATCCACTTAGCATGTTTCTGGTTTAACTTCTCCTGTTTGGTTATGAATTTCAAAGTGTGATTATCGCTATACAAAACAAAATCCTTTGGTACAAGATAGTGTATCCATTTCTTCAATGCTTGGATTACATCATAGAATGCTTTGTCATATGTGGATTACTTTTGTTTACCTTCATTCAACTTCTCACTGAAATATGAATAGGTTTGTTGACCTATATTAAGACCGCTCCAATTGCAGCTCCACTCGCATCACATCTTACCTGAAACGTCTTTCCAAAATCTGGTAGAACCAGAATCAATTTCTCAGTTATCTTATCCTTCAATACGTTGAAGCTCATCTCAGCCTCCTATGTCCATTTGAAATACTTGTGTCTTTTCTTTACTATATCCATCATCTGAGCACTAATCTCACTAAAATTCCTGATGAACTTCTGATAAAAACTTGCCAACCCATGGAAGCTTTTTACCTCAAAGATATTATTTGGTGACGACCATTCTTTGATTGCTTTCACCTTTTTGGGATCCATCTTCAACTCATTTGAAGAAATAAAAAAAACCCAAATATATGATTTATGTCTTCAAAAAAGAGGACTTTTTCAAATCGATTAACAACTTCTCTTGCTACAACCTGGTCATCACCAATGACATATGTCTCAAGTGTTCCTCCTTACTCTTGCTAAACAACAATATATCATCTATATACACAATCACGAACTTAACAATGAAATCCTCCAATACTTCATTCATTATTCTCATAAAAGT
The DNA here is from genome assembly GCA_009831015.1 of Picea engelmannii. NCBI lineage: Eukaryota > Viridiplantae > Streptophyta > Pinopsida > Pinales > Pinaceae > Picea > Picea engelmannii. The sequence goes on from ML786120.1 coordinate 313,669, forward strand.
TCTTGGGGCATTCGTTAAGCCAAATGACATAACAAAAAATTCATATAACCCCTCATTCATCTTGAATGTTGTCTTCCACTCATCACCTTCTCTCATCCTGATCTAGTGATATCCACTCTTCAAATCTATTTTTGAAAAATATTTAGCTCCACTCAAGCAATCCATCAAGTTATCCATTTGTGGAAACGAAAATCTGTATCTGATGGTAATCTTATTTATGGCCCTCAAGTCTGTACACATTCTCCATCCTCCATCCTTCTTTAGACTTAGTACAGTTGGCACTACACATGGACTCAAACTTTCTTTGACCAATCCTTTATCTAATAGATATTGAACCTGTATCTTCACCTCCTCATTCTCTTGAGGCATCAATATGTACGCTTATTTATTCGATAGGATTGCTCCTGGTATCAAGTCAATATGGTGACTGATGCTCCTGATAGGTGGAAATGAGTTTGGCAACTTATCCACTACAATATCAGTAAAGTTCTCTAGTAGCTCCTGAACTTCCTCAGGCAAATATTTCAATGAGGTATTGGTAAGGATAACCCCTGGTTTCCTCACTACAGAAAATTGCATCTCTTGTTCCTTCTTTACTTCGTCTAGGAGTTCCTTCCCACTCATGAGAAGTATGCTCACCCTGGCTTCTTATTTCACCTGCTTTTCCTCAATTGGAAACAAAATTTGTGTCCTACCATTCTTCTCTAAGGTGTATGTGTTTCTCCTCCCATCATGAATAACATTCCTATAATATTGCCAGGGTCTTCCCAAAAAAACATGATAGACATCCATAGGAATCACATCACACATGATCTCATCCATATATCCTCCTATTTTAAAATTAACCATGCATTGTTGAGTAAATGTTACATGATGACCTTTCTGCAACCATGAGACTTTGTACAGTGTCAGATGTGCAGTCATCTCCAACTCTATCTTCTCCACTATCTCTGTGGATACTAAATTGCTAGTGCTTCCATTGTCAATTATCACCTTGCAAATTCCATCCTTCGTTTTGCAAGTTGTTCCTCTGCACTGGATTTTTGGCTTCTAATTCTTGATTTAAAGGAACCTTCTTCATCATTAAGGACCTTCCATCCTATGCACCTTCTGCCTCAATATCTCGCTTCTGTGCTTCTAAGATGTGAGCTTCACCTCCTTTCTTTATCTCGGAGCAATCCCAAGACATATGTCTTGTATTTCCGTAAGAATAAAACCTCACTTCTCCTCCTCTGCCTCTTCCTCTACCTTTGGGAAAATAAATTCTACCACCATTCTGTCTTCTGTGAGAACTTTCTCGTTTCTCAAAGTGACTATGTGGCTTCTCTACCTCGTCTCTGGGCTTCTGTGTTTTCTCCTGAGAAACTCCTTTGCCTATGTTCAAGCTTCATCCTTTGTTTTGCTGACTCTTATTTCTAGCCAACTTCTCTTCTGATTTCATCACCATTTGATACATGTCCTCTATAGTCCTGACTGTCGTCATACTGAGTTCATCCTGAATTTCATATCTCAAGCCATTAATCTATCTGGAAACCTTATCCTCGTCTCTTTCCCTCTGTCCAGCTCTAATGTTCAATTTATAGAACTCTTTTGTGTACTCCTTCCCAATCAATCCTCTTTGTCTCAGGTTTTGCATCCTCCTGAATAGATTTACCTGGTAATCCTTGGGCATGAATTTCGCCTTCAACTTGGCCACCATTCAATCCCAAATCTTGATCCTTTTCTTGCCTTTCCTCCTTCTGTCAGCCTGCAGTTCATCCCACCACAACATTGTATGTCCCTTCATCCTAGTGACAACATGACTTACCTTTTTATCCTCTTCGACATCCTCATAGTCGAAATACTTATCCATTGCTCGAATCCAATCAAGCAATTTCTCGGTGTCTAAATTTCCTTCATACATCGGGATGTCAATCTTTTCTTTGACACCCAATTTGGCAACCGCTCTCAGGTGCTCTCCTTTGTGTTGTTTCCATGGCATATAACCTCACATGCAGTTCTCTCATCTCCCTTTCCATAGCTCGATTGGCTACAGGCGGGTCAACACGTCTTCTAGGCGGCATTGTACTGACATTTATCTCCCTCCCTAAGGAATTAAATTCTTTATTCTACTCTGATACCACTTGGTGTGACCTCCCAGTCTTGGATTGTTAAGGTACCGAGTCAAAGTGACTCCTTGGTTCCCTGCGGTACTTGAAATTACCTTACCCACACACACAAAGACCTCTTCCGCAAGTGGCCACGGCTACAACCGTGGACTTATCCCTTCATGGTTCATACTTCAGGGACTCCCAAATCCTTTCCTCATTCCTTCTCAAAGCGCTCAGCTCCACATATCCAAACTCACGCCATGCATCTCCTTAGATCCTCCGGCCCCACAATGGGTCGGGCTTCATGACTTGAGAAAATCTATGAATTTTTCCCACAACCTCCAATCTCTCAATTTCCAAACTCTTTGGTCTCATCGACACGTGTTCTTATGTGATCAACAGTCGAGATTGAATCACGAATTCAGATTTCATGACAAGGAATTCATCAAGTTTCCAAGTTTTTGAACTACGAAATACCGAAATACTTCTCGGTTCTCCTCCTTGTAAATTTAACAAATCTAACTATCTGGAGTCGTTCACTTCCCTCTGAGAATGAATCTCACACTCACTAGTTTTTACAAGAAATTCAATGATTCCTCTACTTGAAGATTTTTGTCGCTCTCCCTCCTGATATTTTCTTCTTTGATTTGTTCCTATGAACAACCTCTTCGACACTTAGTTGAATTCCTAGCCTGTGCACACCTTGCAACAAAATTATCTTCTCACTCACTCTGAGAATGAGTTCGCACTCCTTGCGACTATTCGCCAACCACTTTTAACTTCCTCGTGGTTGTATCACATTGTCCTTCCTAAGATTTCGAGTCTGAAAAACTCTATTCCGCACTCCTTGTAGAAGTCAATGCACTACTAGCATATGTATAAATTCCACTATCTTTCTTGAGCTTTAGATTTGAAACAGAATCAGTGATGCACTCCTTGTGGACACTATACACACCTTGCACCCTCTCACAGAAAAAAAATACCGAGGACTTATCTATTTTCCACAATAACTCATACATTCAACAAAGCAAATGCATTCATGGATTCAAGAACATAAATAACAGAGTATTTAAAAATAATATAAATTATACCATTCATTCAGATAGATACACCCATGCACACGTTTGGGACAATATATATCTATTATATTCATCCACTGAAACTAGTATACATACATACATTGTTCTTCACTAGTCCTCGACCTATATCAGGTAGGTTCAGCTATTGTTCGGTTCTTCTCTATCCGTAGAAACAACAACAATTGACAACAACTCTAATACTGGGAAATATTACAAAGATTTATACAAAGAGACTCTCTTCGAGCATTCCCTCCAACTATTCTACACTATCTTAAATGGAATTAAAAGCTATCAACTACTCTACGCCTATTACAATAAATACTACGTCAAACAAATAAGAGCACAACTCTAGATCTGTACTGAGATCCGATCCATAAATCAAAATGCATTCCCCCATCAACCTGTCATGATGGTTCAGCCTTCAAACATTTAAAGACATTTATAACTCAAAAGTTTAGTCAGATATCTCATTAATACATTGATCAAATTGAAATTCAAAATATTTCAAAATCCTAGAAGAGGAGGTATGTGGATAAGTAAGGGGGTTGTAAACTTCAAACCATAGGTATGGTGAATGTAATGCAAGCCTAAGAGCTTGGAAAATCTAGTTAATAAAATTTGTAAAGGTATGTTACGTTTCAATTATGTGTAATTAAGTATTTGATTATTGTGGTGTATTTTGTGTGATGAATGAATGTTGTAGTGATTAATGAAATTGAAGTTATTTTGTTTAGTTTTATTTTTACGTTGGGTTTCTAGGAGGCATGGTCCTTATACATCATATTCTATTCTTATTTAGAAGAACATAAAGATAACTACCTAGAAAGTCTTATTTACTTAAAGTACATTATTTCAAGTACATTACATGTATTGAATTGTAACTACCCAATGGAGCCTTATTTAATAATAATAATAATCATGGGTGAACCTATTCCACCTTACTTTAAATATCCCCATACTTATCGTATTGTTATCTCTAATGGGCCTATAAACTCCTATTAAATATCCCAACAGAAAATTTGATTTTCAACCTTGACATTGTAATATTAACTTCTTTTTTATTTGAATTCAAATAAATAAATAGGTTATAAATTTTAAGTTGATAAAAATTTATTGATTCTCATACTTTTTAAGAGAGTAATAGTTATTTTCAAAGGAACAAAGTAATATAAGAAATTAATAAAAAACAAATTTCAATACAAATGCAAATACAAAGTAGAACAAGGTACATTATTAAATGAAAACTACTATTGCGACTATGAAAAAGGTTGGGCCTATTAATTTGGGCCACCATAGAATTATGAAATACATCCTTGCTAGCATTCCCATAATGCATATATGTTCTAATTTCTCAAACTTGGGGATGCCAAGCTTATAAAAATGGATATGATTAGGGCTATAAGGGACAAGTGAGGAAAAGCACATTTGCAATTTAAAATGCATATGCATTATATTTGTAGTGAGAAATAGTGCACATGCATTTTCTTGATCATATGGAAAAAATAAAAAAGGTAGTATGTTGCTCCATTTTATCATTGGAATATGACATGAAAATGAAAGAGAATTATGATAGAACCATTTAATTGAATATGTAGCTTCCTGTGCTCATCACTAAAATTATCAATTGTGTGATCCATTTTTTTTTATTCTTCCTAAAATTTCTAATTTATTTTTCTTGTCTCTATTGCAATGATGTTTTGAGTTAATGGAAACATATTATGTGTTGTGAATAATGATGTTGTTTCATTTCTAATGAGTATTGAAAACTAGAAACTTATAAATCCTAATTCACAAAACTAAAACTCTCTAAAAATTGAACTCCAAAATAATAACCAAAACACTTCAATTCAAGAGGTAGAAATAGAAAACTAAAACTCTCTAAAAATTGAACTCCAAAATAATAACCAAAACACTTCAATTCAAGAGGTAGAAATAGGAAACCAAGATGCTCAAAATCTTAACCCTCATGATGGATATTAATATATTGGTGAAATTTCTATTTTTAAGACACCCGAGAGAAATAATATCCATTGCTTATTTAAGAAAACACTTGACTCTATCATTGATATGGATGTTAATACCCAAGGAGCATTATATTGATGAAATTTCTATTTTTGAGACACCCAAGAGAAATAATTTCCATTGCTTATTTAAGAAAACTCTTGATTCTATCATTGATATGATGCTAATGCCCAAGGAGCATTATGCATGATTACTTATTATAAGGAGTTAAAAATGAATTTTTATAGACAAGGTTCATTACCATTATGTGAGAAAATTAAAATTAACAAAAGAGTAGATGTATTGCTACTTTTGGGTCCCTATTACCAACTTGATTCCTCAAACTAGTTTACCACATAGTTTTATCAATTGTTCAAATGAACCAAATATCAAGGCTAGGATGGATTTATGGTATATGGTGTCTAATGAATATCCTCAAGACATTAAAGACATGACATTGCACTTCCTTAGAAAATTCTATACTGAGTTTATCTTGCATAAACATGTCAATTGTCTTGATATTTTAGATTTCCAATGGGTTTTACAAGGAAACTCGAGGATAGAGATAATGTTGGGGTTGATACAAGCCATAAACATGTCAATTGTCTTGATATTTTAGATTTCCAATGGGTTTTACAAGGAAACTCGAGGATAGAGATAATGTTGGGGCTGATCCAAGCCATATACGTCACCGTCCTTTCCCAAAAAATACATTATTTTTTTTATTTTTTTTATCTTCTTACACTTGGATGGCTTGATAAGGCATAGGGTACAATGTAACTATTGTAACATTGGTCCACCATTTCACATATGTTTAAAGTCACGTGGCAATGAAAACATCCAATGGGGATTCATGTGGTTCTTCTCATGATAAGAGGAGTCATATAATATTTCTCATTGTATAGAGAATTCACCCAATAATGGTCATGGAACACAAGATTCATCTGGTGCCACACAAGCATGGGCTGTAAAGCATCATCTACTCCCGAATCCTTGCACATCTTCTAGTAGAATATGCTATTGGAATTCCTTTGATTTTCCTACTAATGGATTCCTTCTAATGTATTTCCATTGATATTTATTAGAGTTCACATAAATTTCTTTCACTATAATATCTTTTATTATACTTTTAACCTTTTTTTTCATTTGTTTAGTTGATATATGATGATTGTTCTCCTATCAAATAGATCTCCCCCTTCATCCACAGATTTAAATAAAATGGTCAATATGTCACATGTCAATTTGGTATTTTACCAACAAAAGTAATGATAATGTTTTTTTTAATTTACCAAATAAGTTTATTACATATCTATGAGTGAGTGGAGGAAAAAATATCTCATTTTTTTAAAAACGTTTTACATGCAAATTGATATTATGTGTTGGCATCTAAGTCTTTGGTCATTATATATTTTACCATGACCAACCAATAAAGTTCTATGTTTTTAATTATTTTAGGGGAAGAAAAACACCCAACTATGATGAGTAAATTATCTGCATTAGTAATTGGAAGGGCCATGTTATGAAATGTAAGGAAGTTAATCATTTAATTCTTAATTTTTTATTTAGGAGGATGACGAAGAATATTCTATGTATATTGTTGGCACTATTTTGTGTGTGGGTTGTAAAACCCAAGGTTCAGTTTATCTAAGACCAAAAAAACTCATCAGACACTAGCGCTTTTGGCATCATCTTTTTGCGCAGATGAAGTCTCACCCAAAATATTTATGGGGACTGCAAGAACCAAGCTTCTGTAGTGGTAAGGAAATGGGAGGAAAACATATGTTTCATTCTTCCTTACTATGTTGTGCACACAAATCTATTATTTTATGTTATTAACTTACTTATGATTGACATTCCTATACATATCATATTCCATTTTACTATATAGATTTGTTATTGTCACCATCATGAATCATTGCACCATTCTTAACTATCATATGAAGATATTATACGATGCATGCAAATAGTATTCATAACCAAACACAAAAACATAGAAAACACAAGATTTTGTAACATATCTCTATCATTCATTTATTCATCCTTCTCAACCTTTGACTGTTAAATTTAATAACTATGGAATTAGTATCAATCATACTGTAACATAACCTAATCTACCATAATCGAACTTCATTAGAATAATACCTAGCTCAACCAACCGACTAAACCCCTAATCTCCCAACCCTACATATTTATATCAAAAGGTAGGGCTAAAAAACCTATCTATCCATCCCAAAAATATCCCATTACAATGCATGGCCAACTCAGTTAATTGGTTGTTCAATTCCTTCCTTCTGCTTTTCAGCCTCCATGACACTTTTTTGTTATTCTTCTATTTATGGAATGTCGGGTTGTCATTATCCTATTAATATTTCTTTCCTTTCTTTATTCTTCTAGTTTTATTCTTCTAGATTTATTCTTCGAGTTGCATTCTATCTTAATTTTACGCACTTTCCTCCTCCTAAACACTAACTGTTGCAGACCCCCTATCCTTCCTCAGGGCTGCACCACCTCCCGGTCAGGATGTTTTGGTTTGGGAGTCGAAATGGCTCTTCTGGTTCCAAACTGGAACCCTTCGAACGAACGCACATGTCCCCCACAAATTCTCAGTTGACTTTTCCAAGCGTCAAGCGTGAGCTCCCACAACACACGACCAAAAGTCATGACCTCCGGCTAGGCTTAGGTTCCAGTGCCTATTCCTTCAGGTTTTGTGGTTTGCGAAATCAGGGTACAAGGGGTATCCCTACCCCTTGGAATCCCCAGTTGTCGAAATGCCGAAATCCCAATGACCCGAGATCTACAGCTCAGATCTCTCTCGGATTGACGGTTATGCTTATTTCAATGTTTCACGTTTCACGAAATCAGGGTACAAGGGTTATCCCTTCTCCTTGGAATCCCCAGTTGTCGAAATGCCAAAATCCTGATGACCCAAGATCTATAGCTCAAATCTCTCTTGGATTAACGACTATGCGTATTTCGGCGTTTCGCTTTTTATGAAATCAGGGTACAAGGGGTATCCCTACTCCTTGGAATCCTCGGTTTCCAAAATGACGAAATCTCGATGACCCAAGATCTACGGCTCAGATCTCTCTCGGATTGACGGCCACGCTTATTTCGGCGTTTTGCGTTTCGCGAAATCAGGGTACAAGGGATATCCCTGCTCCTTGGAATCCCCAGTTGCCGAAATGCTGAAATATCTTGGCATTCAATCAATGGTTCACAATAATCCCTGAGATCTACAGTCCACATCCAACCTCGCTATTTCGCTATTTCATGATTCGGGGTTTTGGGAGACAAGGACCTCTATCCTTCCAACTCGTGATACCCAAATCGTGATGTGGACCGACGGTCCAGATCTATCTGAGATCGATGGCCACTATTCCTCCTGATATTTGGACATCAAGAAGCACTCGTCGCTAATCTCCTCACAACTCCACCTTATCCAACGGCTTGCGGGGTTTCAACATTTCTCCTCGAGGACTCTCCACCGTTCATTCAGATCTTCAAGATCTCCCCTCCTAGATCTACGCAGTGTCAAAGCCTGCGCTCCTACCTCAAATCAGATAATCCGCGAGATTCTCCACCGCGATCCAATGCTCGACGACATTCCTCATCCTGAGATTTTACTCGCTCCAGACATAGAATATTTTCTAAGTCTTCAAAGACTCAATCTTCGCTTCTTCCAGGGAATGAGTTCCTGGATCTCGATAACACTTTCCGAAGTGTTGTTCCTCCTAAGATTTGTCTAGTTCAAACTTTGATTTTCCATGCACTCATTGCATCTGAGGGATTTCTATAACTCAAATCCATGGTATTTCTCGCAAAGAAATTCCTCCTGATTTCCTTACGTTCCTCTCTGGCTCGATGCGCACCTTGTAGAGCTCCCAATGAAGAGAAACAATTGAAACTGGAAAAACTCACAGTTCCATCCACTTGTTCATGTAAACAGAAATGACAGAAAAACGCACACAGTCCACACACCATACATTTGGATCAATTTTCCTTCTGTTATATTCACAAGTGCCCAATGGCTACATAATACATTCAAAATAAAAATAACTCAAAAACTGAGATCTCCTGCTTAAACCGCAGTTCTCTCTTACAACTAATTTCTCTCTATATTGCAGCTTACCCCAACTGGGCGTACAAACTTCTACTTAACTCAAAAATATTTCTAGGGTTTCCCTTGGCTACTTTCCTACTCTAAAATTCATCCTATGCTATCTTAGTTCAGTCACATTCCAGAGCCGTAGTGGAAACTCCTGCTATGTTTATGATTTTCAAAATGTGCCTCAAAGGGTAAAATTCGGCACTAGTTCAAGCGTGCCTCCAAAGGTAAATTTCGGCATTGAGTTAAGGCGGATTTCAAAATCGGTTGCAATTGTTAATGTTGAGTTTCTGGAAGAACTCTCACACATTGAGTGGTCCTGCCTCTGCGTGCTTGCCAATGATTCTCTTGCATCATAATCCCCTTGACAAAAATTCATGGACGCCTATCCATGAGCTCCTCTACTGACTTTCCCTGGTTCTGGATAGCAGTTTCATTTTACCAACTGGCATCTTCTATTGGGCATCCCTTCCATTTGATCAGATACTCAAAACAGGTTTCCTTCTGGTCTTCTTTCCAATCCTCTGATCAACAATTTTCTGCATCTGAGGCCTTTCTGCCACAGGCATCTGTTTCTCCCACTGAATTTTTCCTTGAGCTTTTGACCCTTCCGTTTCATCTTTCCTGTATAGATACAGGTCTGAAACATTGAATATGGGTGAAATTCCCACACCATCTGGCAGCTCAATATCATAGGCGTTTGCATCAAGCTTCCTCAAGATCTTACAGGGTCCTATCTTTTTCATATTCAACTTGTTGTATGTTCCCCTAGGGAATCTTTCCTTCCTGAGATGTGCTAAAACCTGATCTCCTACTTCAAATTGAAGTTTCCTGCGATGTTGATCAACTCTGTGTTTGTATTTCTGAGTAGAACTATCTAACTATTCTTTGATTTGGCTATGGAGTCGCTTCATCTCCGCAATAAAATCCTCTTCTCCAGCGCTCCTGATCTCACCCTGTTCCAAGTCTCTCAACTGAGACACTCCCCTATGTTGCATTCCATATAGTATTTGGGATGGACTCCTTCCAGTGCTCCTATTTGGTGAGTCATTGTATGCAAATTCTGCTTGTGGCAGAATCTGATCCCACTGGTTATGATGTTCAATAACTAGACTCCTTAATAAATTCCCCAAACTTCTATTTACCACTTCAATCCGCCCATCTGTTTGAGGGTGATAACCTGAGATGAAGGACAAATTTATCCCCATCTTCTTCCACAGCATCCTCCAAAAGTGAACAACAAATTTTGTGTCTCTATCTAAGACAATGCTCCTGGGTAGGCCGTGAAGTCTCACAACTTCTTTGAAAAACAGATTTGCAACATGCATTGTGTCACTGGTCTTCTGGCATGGGATGAAATGTTTCATCTTTGAAAATATATCCACCACCACAAATATGGAATCAAATCCTCTTTGTGTTCTTGGCAATCCCAACACAAAATCCATTCTTATTGCATCCCAAGGCCTCTCTGGTATTGGCAATGGTTGATACAACCCAATGTTTTGTCTTTTCCCCTTAGCATGTTGGCAAATTCTACATCTGTTCACAAACTTTATCACTTTTTTTCTCATACCTGGCCAATAGTATGAACTGCTCAACTGTGCAAACATTTTATCGTGGCCGAAATGTCCAGTCAATCCTCCATTATGCTTCTCCTTCAGAAGATTGTCCCTCATTGAGCATCTTGGTATGCACAATTGATTTCCTCTGAACAACAATCCTTTTGGAACCATATACTTTGTCCACTAACTTATATCTCTCAGTACATGGCTTGTACATGCTTCGTAGGCCTCTTTGAAATCTATATCATCACAATACATATCCTTAAGGTGTTCAAACCCCAAGGTCTCCACCTGGAATTCTTGCATGATCAAACATCTCCTGCTTAACGCATCAACAACCTTCTTAGCATTCCCAACAATATGTTTTATGACAAAAGTAAAATTTTGCATAAATTCAACCCATTTTGCATGCCTCTGGTTCAGTTTTTCCTGTCTGGTTATGAATTATAAAGCTTGGTTATCGCTATACAAGACAAATTCTTGCGGGACAAGGTAATGGCTCCATTTCTTCAAAGCTTGAATTATGGCATAAAACTCCTTGTCATATGTGGAGTATTTATTCTTAGTCTCATTCAACTTCTCGTTGAAATAGGCAACAGGTCAATTGTCCTAACTCAGAACTGCTCCTATTGCAACTCCACTTGCGTCACATCTTACCTGAAATGTCTTCCAAAAATTTGGCAAGACCAGAATTGGTCATTCTGTTATCTTCTCCTTCAGTACATTGAAGCTCCTTTCAGCCTCCTCTGTCCATTTAAAATATTTGTGCCACTTCTTCACTGTATCCATCATGGGTGCACAAATCCCACTGAAGCCTCTAATGAACTTTCTATAAAAACTTGCTAAACCATGAAAGCTCCTTACCTCGAACATGCTCCTTGGTGACATCCACTCCCTGATCGCTTTCACCTTCTCTGGATCCATCTTCAGTTCATTCGAAGAGATCAGGAAACCCAAATAAATGAGTTATGTCTTCATAAAAGAGGACTTCTTCAAGTTGATCAGCAATTTCTCCTGCTGTAGCCTCCTCATTACTAGTGTTAGGTGCCTCAAATGCTCCTCTTTAGTCCTGCTAAAGATCAGTATATCGTCCAGATATACAACCATGAACTTTCCAATGAAATCTTTCAGAATTTCATTCATCAACCTCATAAATGTACTTGGGGCATTTGTTAAGCCCAATGGCATAACTAGCCACTCATACAGACCTTCATTCGTCTTAAAGGTTGTTTTCCATTCATCACCTTCTCTCATCCTGATCTAGTGATATCCACTTTTTAGATCTATCTTAGAAAAAAAAAATTCTCCACTTAAGCAATCCATTAAATCATCCATTCTCGGTAAAGGAAATCTATACCTGATGGTGATCTTGTTCATGGCTCTCGAGTCTATGCACATTCTCCATCCTCTATCTTTATCTGGGCTTAACACAATTGGTATTGCGCATGGGCTCAAACTTTCTCTAACCAAACCCTTATCCATCAATTCTTGGACTTGGTTCTTCACCTGCTCATTTTCTCGAGGTGTTAATCTGTACGCTACCTTGTTTGGCAGGCTTGCTCCTAGTATCAAGTCGATATGATGACTGATACTCTTGATGGGCGGCAATGAGTTTGGCAGCGCATCCACCACTATATCAACAAAATTATCCAGCAGCTCCTGAACTTCTTCAGGAAAATCATCCATTGATGTACTCGTAAGGATGACTTTGGGCTTCCTCACCACAATGAACTGCATCCCCTGTTCTTCCTTGACTTCTTTCAAGAGTTCCTTCCCACTCATGAGAAGTATGTTGGTGCTGGCTTCCTACTTCGCTCTCTTCTCCTCCATTAGAAGCAACATATGCGTCCTACCATTCTTCTCCAATGTATATGTCAAACTTCCATGATCTTCCCAACAAAATGTGGCATGCGTCCATGGGAATTACATCACATAGGATTTCATCTTTATATCCTCCTATTTTAATATCAACCAGACATTGTTTAGCGATCGTTACCTGGTGTCCTTTTTGCAGCCATGAGACTTTGTATGGCCTTGGATGTGCAGTTGTCTTCAGCTCCAATTTCTCCACCATCTCTATGGATACTAGGTTGTCAGTACTCCCATTGTCAATGATCACCTTGCATACTTTATCCTTAGTCTTGCAAGTTGTCCTGAAGAGACTGTTTCTCTGCACTGGCTTTTCAATTTATACCTCTGGTTTTAAGAGAAATTTTCTCAACATCAAGGATGCTCCATCCTCTGCTCCTTCTACCTCAACATCTCTTCTTTGTGCTTCTAAAATGTGAGCTTCTCCTCCTTCCTTATTCTTCTCGGGACATTCCCAAGACATGTGTCCTGTCTTTCCACAGGCATAACATCTTACTCCTCCTCTGCCTCTTCCTCTAGAAGAGTTTCTTCCACCACTCTGTCTCCCTCGTGAACTTCCTCCTTGTTCTGAGTGATTGTGTGGTTTCTCAGCCTCGTCCTTAGACTGATGTTCTCTGTCACGGTTAAATCCCTTTCTTTTTCTTGGGATCGAGCCTTTACCTCTTCCTCATTGGTTATGTTTTCTGGCCAACTTCTCCTCTGCCTTCAGCGCAAACTGATAAGCATCTTCCACAGTCCTAACTGACATCATGTTGAGATTGTCCTAGATCTCATATCTCAATCCATTTATATATCTGGCGACTTTCTCTTCGTCTATCTCCCGTTATCCAGTTCTGATGTTCAGTCGGTAGAACTCCTCGGTGTACTCCTTGACTGTCATCCCTTTCTGTCTCAGGTTTTGTAGCTTCCTAAACAGATTGATCTAGTAGTCTTTGGGTATGAACTTAGCCTTTAGTTTAGCTACCATCTTTTCCTAAATTTTTATCCTCTGTTTTCCTTTACTTCTCCTCTCAGCCTGTAGCTCGTCCCACCACAGTGTTTCATGCCCTTTTATCCTGGTGACTGCCTGCTTCACCTTTTTCTCCTCGTCGACATATTCATAGTCAAATTGTTTGTCCATGGACCTTATCCAGTCCAAAAGTTCTTCAACATCTAGATTTCCCTCGTACATAGGGACCTCTATCTTAGCTCTACCTCCCAATATGGAAACTGCTCTCAACAAACGTTCTTCTGCAGCATCCTCTCCTGCAGCTTCTTCAACCTCAACCTCTTCAATTTCTGCATCACTGACATCCCCAACGTTAGGTTCTCTTCTCTATGTTGCTTCCATTGTTTCCAATCTTGCGTGAAGCTCTCACATCTCCTTCTCTACAACACGGTTAGCTAAAGGCGTCTCTCATATTCGTGGCGGCATTATGTTGACTAATTGTCACACATAGAGTATAGCTCTGAATTCTCTATCTCCTTCTCTTCCTCCTTCGCCTGAAGTCTACAAGTGAAAAACTGATGCTCTGATACCACTTGTTGTAGACCCCCTATCCCTCCTCAGCGTTGCGTGACCTCTCGATCAGGATCTTTTGGTTCGGGAGCCGAAATGGCTCTTCTTGTTCAAAACTGGAACCCTTCAAATGAACACACAGGTCCCCCACAAATTCTCAGTTGACTTTTCCAAGCGTCAAGCATGAGCTCGCACAGCACATGACCAAGAGTTGTGACGTCTGTGTAGGCTCAGGTTCTAGCACCTATTCCTTCGGGTTTTGCGGTTTGCGAAATCAGGGTACAAGGGGTATCCCTACCCCTTGGAATACCCAGTTTTTGAAATGCCGAAATCCCGATGACACGAGACCTACGACTCAGATCTCTCTCAGATCGATGGCTACGCTTATTTCGACGTTTCACATTTCACGAAATTAGGGTACAAGGGTTATCCCTGCTCCTTTGAATCCTCGGTTGCCGAAATGATTAAATCTCGATGACCCAAGATCTATGGCTCAGATCTCTCTCGGATCGATGGCTATGCTTATTTCAGCATTTTGTGTTTCATGAAATCAGGGTACAAGGGGTATCCCTGCTCCTTGGGATCCCCGGTTGTCGAAATTCTGAAATCTCGATGACCCGAGATCTACGGCTCAGATCTCTCTCAGATCGACAACCACGCTTATTTCGGCGTTTTGCATTTCGCAAAATCAGGGTACAAGGGATATCTCGACTCCTTGAAATCCCCGGTTGCTGAAATGCTGAAATATCTTGGCATTAAATCAATGGCTCACAATAATCCCTGAGATCTACAATCCACGTCCAACCTCGCTATTTCGCTATTTCGCGATTCGAGGTTTTGGGAGACAAGGATCTCTTTCCTTCCAACTCGCGATACCCAAAATCGCGATGTGGACCGATGGTCCAGATCTATCTGGGATCAATGGCCACTATTCCTCCTGATCTTTGGACGTCAAGAAGCCCTTGCCGCTAATCTCCTCGTAGCTCCACCTTATCCAATGACTTGCGGGGTTTCGGTGTTTCTCCTCAAGGACTCTCCACCATCCATTCAGATCTTCGAGATCTCCCCTCCTGGATCTACGTTATGTTAAAGCCTGTTCTCCTACCTCAAATCGGACGATCCACGGGATTCTCCACCATGATCCAATGCTCGATGATATTCTTCCTCCTGAGTTTTTACTCGCTCTAGACTTAGAAGATTTTCTAAGTCTTCGAAGACTCGGTCTTCGCTTCTTCCAGGGAATGACTTCCTGGATCTCAATAACACTTTCCGAAGTGTTGTTCCTCCTAAGATTTGTTTGGTTTAGACTTCGATTTCCCATGCACTCCTTGTGTCTGAGGGATTTCGATAACTCAAATCCATGGTATTTCTCGCAGAGAAATTCCTCCTTATTTCCTTACATTCCTCTCTGGCTCGATGCACACCTTGCAGAGCTCCCAATGAAGAGAAACAATTGAAACTGGAAAAACTCACAGTTCCATCCACTTGTTTATGTAAACAGAAATGACAGAAAAATGCACATAGTCCACACACCATACATTTGGATCAATTTTCCTTCTGTTATATTCACAAGTGCCCAATGGATACATAATACATTCAAAATTACAGTAACTCAAAAACTGAGATCTCCTGCTTAAACCACAGTTCTCTCTTACAACTAATTTATCTCTGTATTGCAGCTTACCCCAACTGGGCGTACAAACTTCTACTTAACTCAAAAATATTTCTAGGGTTTCCCCTGGCTACTTGCCTACTCTAAAATTCATCCTACATTATCTTAGTTCAGTCGCATTCCAAATCCATAGTGGAAACTCCTGCTCTGTTTACAATTTTCAAAACGTGCCTCAAAGGGTAAAATTCGGCACTAGTTCAAGCGTGCCTCCAAAGGTAAATTCTGGCGCAGTGTTAAGGCGGATTTCAAGATCGGCTGCAACTGTCAACATTGAGTTTCTGGAAGATATCTCACGTGTTGAGTGGTCTTGCCTCTACGTGCTTGCCAACGATGTTCCTACATCACTAACCTATTGGATATGCCTCAAATGCATGCTCTCCATATTTCCTTTTTGCTCCATGCACTTTTCATATACTTAGGATATTTCCTCAAAATATTATCAAAACTACAAAAAATGCTTCCAAGAATTCCTGTCCAACAGGCCCCCAACACTCACTTGTGGCTCATCCTGAGCTACTCGGGATTGTTTCCTTCTTTTCCATGCTGAGATGAAGTTTTGAGAGGCCTCCTTTTCCCCCTCTACCTCTTTGACGATTTCAGCCTCTTTTGTTGTTATCTCCTCTACTCCATTCAAGATCAAGTTTGTAAGTTCTCCCTCTTCTTCCATCGATGCTTGCTTGACCCTACCCTACACCATAGAAAAATCTTCAATTGCCTGCATTGCCTCTTGTTGCAGTGGTCCGAGTCTCTGTTGCAGGATCTTTTGTTGATCCCTCATTTTTCCCACTTCTACATGTGTCTATCGCTGATCTAGAATGGTTGACATGCGTGTTATCGGTGGTAGTGTACCCTCCCTTTCTATTTCCTATTGTTCCTTTTCTTGCACATATCTTAGCTTAACCTCTACAACCTTCATCTATGGGTATTCTATCAACTTGTCCAGACCTACGCATTATCCTCGCAAAGTTTCATGCATGCACCCTCAATCTTCTTGATGTTATCAATTCTTCTGGCTTTCATTCTTCTTATGCCTTCATTCACCTATGGTTTCAATCCTGGCATGATCCTTATATTTAAATATTATATTTGTAATTGGAATCCCTTAATGAATTCATCGATCGTCTGGACGTTTTCCTCCATAGTCGCTTCGACTACTAAGGGGACTTTTGGAATTTATTTATACAACTTTTGGATTGCTTCTTGGATATTCTTCATCATTCTCCTTGCTTCATCCTTTTCTTGGAATGATTTCCTGGCCTTCTCCTCCTATTCCTTATGATTCTTGGCAATAATCCTTAAAGTTTCTTCCTTCTCCCTCTTGAATGCCTCTTCCTTCCTAATAGTAGGATAATTATGGATGGCGTCATTAGGGGTCATGTTTCCCCTCAAAAAAGAATCACTTCTACTGGGAGAAATAATTCTATTAAGTCTCCTCTTCCTATAATCGTCTTCTCTATAGATAATCCGCTAGTGTTTCTTGAGCCCGATACCATCCTCCTATTTTCCTATGCCCCTTAGTCAATCCTTTAGGTTCATTTTGGGTGTTGTATATGAAGCCAATTTCTAGGCAACTTCTCTTTCAGTGGGATCCCGATCCAATTTCTTCTCATTTACTATCATGAAGAATCCATAAGGCCCAAACATGTTACTGAGTTTTTTGAAATCTATGTACAAATTTACATTGGAATCAATGTGATCTCTTGCATCCGATACTCTCTTAAGGCCTACGTATTTTTCCCTAGCCAACTCTGGAAATGGCCGTTCATTTGTAATTTCATGATTCACAAACTTAAGGATCACAATATTTCCAAGAATATCTCCTTCCCTACTCATCCCAAGGGGAAACGATGGTATTACTAGTGGATCTTTCCACATTCTTCATGGGTGACAGGTTCCAGAATGGGAACTGTGTGTTCTATGGAATTTGTGGATCTTCTTCGTTCTCCAATTCACTCTTGTTCTCTCTTATTATCTCTCATTGGTATGCAAGAGTGATTTACACTTAATTATCTTATTATGTTTTTGTGCTTTCATGCCGACCACACCTGTCCCATCCTATCATAATTAACTTGGCCCATCCATCATCATGGTTGTTGATTTGTTCCATAATTGCATCTTGATTACAAAATCCATCGTGTGATTTATCCTTCGTACTCCCAATCTGTCACGATTTCCAGCATATTTTCCCACTTAAGACTTATATGATGCTTTTATGACCTCTCAATCCCATTGTGTAACCATTATTTATGTGATTTAGTTATTTTAACGGTCTTTCCATTTCCCAAATATTTCATCTCCTAGTTTGGTGCAATGTTATGTTAATGTGTGGTGACAATTCATTCTGTGTACCTTCTTATTCCTTAGTATTTGAATACTCTTTTTATTTTACTTATATCTACTTTTTATTTGTTTTTCCTTCTTTTTCTCACCTACTATCATACAACTACTATAATACATCTATTTTAGCACATCCCAAATTATTACGCAGCATGTTGGTCGTCTCTATAGATTTTTAGCCAACTCTCATTCACCATTGCTTCCAAAAAATCTCCATTAAAGGTTCCCAGCCATGCAACACATGTCTCTGTTAGTTATTGAATAACATAAGGTCCTAACTAGTGAATTAAAAAATTCTCTGGATGCTGCATATACTTGCTTTCATAGAGTAGTACTGAATCTCCAACTTGAAACTTCTTATGTTTAATGTGTCGATCATGCCAGGCATTCTCTCTGGATTTTTGAACCTATTGATGGAATTTTGCGACAAACCGATCCTCCTCAATTTGTACT
Source organism: Picea engelmannii (assembly GCA_009831015.1). Classification (NCBI taxonomy): domain Eukaryota; kingdom Viridiplantae; phylum Streptophyta; class Pinopsida; order Pinales; family Pinaceae; genus Picea; species Picea engelmannii. The sequence goes on from ML786120.1 coordinate 332,335, forward strand.
AATTGTGCCAACCTCTCCTTTATTGCACCAGTATCTAATAGCTCTATGATTGTTCAATGCACATGCTAAGTAGAATAAAATTCATTTGCCTTATTGCTTCTTACCCATAGACCAACCTGGTAGGGGTTTGTCCTGTCAACTTCTTGCGTGTGGTCATGTAAGCCCATAATACTGCAGGAAATCTTAATTCCCAATCATCTCTCCCTGCATTGCAAATATTTTTCAAGGCATTCTTCAAAATATTATTAAAATCTTCCACAGTTCCATTGACCTAAGGGTGATATGGGGTACTCTTTTGGTGATGAATTTATAACTCCTTAGTCAATGCTACAATTGTATTATTTAGAAAGGGTTTCCCTTGATCACTGAGTAATATGAACAAACATCCAAACCTTCTGACTACAGTTTCGAGCAAAATCCACACAGTTGTTTCCGAAGTACAATTTGTAACTGGGGTTGCTTCTTCCCATATTTTCAAATGCTCTATCGCAGTAAGGATATACCTTGCCCTCGATCTTATTTCTTGTGGGTATATTAGCCCCACAAAGTCTATGACCCATTTCTCAAATGATTGCAACGTAACATGTGGATTCAAAGGAATTTATCCCCTCCTATATGACTTTCCCACACATTGGCATACATCACATGACTAAAAGTATTCCTTTGCATCCTTGTTAAGTGTCGGCCACAAAATTCCTACGTAAAATATATTATGTGCAGTTACTCACCCTACGTAATGTCCTCCAAAAATTCCATCATGCGACTCTTCAAGTATTATCATCCTTTCATGCTAAAGAACACATCATATTAGCATTCCATCTACACCCATCTTGTATAAATTCCATACAATCAATTGCTAATATACTGCTTTCACTAACAGTTGTTTCTTCTATGCTACAATCATCTCACATGGATCCATGTCTTTGTTGATAATTTATATAACTTTCTAGAAATAATCATCCACCATTGTTACAAAAATATTCCCTTGTGGACAGGTGAACTTTCCCTTGGAGTACATACCCCTCCACCAAGACAGAAAAATACCATTGGACACTACCATTCCTATAGATTAATTTTATCCATCAAAAAAGAGAGGAGGGAGAGTGTGATGTACCTCACTTTCAAAGTTTTTCCAAGCTGCTCCAATCCACGAGTTATGAATAGTACCTGCTATGGAAAACACGAGAAAATGACTATCTCCTATTCTAATGGATCAGATAAAATCAATCTATCTATGAAGATTAAGACAAGCATAGACAAGTACATGTAAACACATACTATAAGGAAATAGGTCAAGAATATTAATTAGAACTTCAAAATGAAACTTACAATATTCAAATGATGTTGCAACAAATTCTCGAAGTCCTCCTTGTCCAACCCTTTCTCGAAAGATCCACAATCAAAATAACAATGCTTTGATGATTTGTTCCTCCCTTGTTCACCATGAGAATGCCTCTAGTTTATAGGCTTTGACAGGCTCAACCACCTTGGCTATATTTGGAGTTAGTTGAGGATATGGATCCAACAGTTTTGATATATCCCTTAGATGTATCCTAAGGGTTAGATTCGAGCCATACCAACTCGATCCATCCATAGTTGTCTTTAGAAGAAAATGGGATTTCTTCCAAGATTTGCTCAACCAAATTGACACTCCCTTAGAATGGGAAGAAGAGTGCTACAACAATCTCTATGAGATGGAAAAGGATAATTAGAGCTTCGTTTATATGAGAAAGGGAGCGACAATCTTCCCAAAAGTTTTGAAGATGAGCAATTCTCATAGAAAAAACATTTGTCCTGACTATCATATGATGGGGATTCTTCTTCTAGCATGTTTTATGGCTTGTATCAAGTATTTTCATGGTGTTGTTCGCAATGTGACACTTAAGGAATGAGAATGCGACACTTATGACACTTGTGACAAAAGTGTGACACTTACGACACTTATGACAATGTGAATGTGACATTATCGAAGTGAGGAATTTTGATGTGTAACATATTCCCCCCAAAAGTGTGAAGCCAGAAGATGAAAGATGATGGTCCAAACACTTTGTAGATTCTTTGAAGAAAGGGTATGGAGTTAAGGATCCTGGTAGAAGTTGGAGAAAACCATCAAAAAATATTAATATGTGTTATAATCTCAAGGCAGACATACATATGCTCGGACTATAAGTGACTCGAAGTATGGCCACCAATAAATACACTGTGGATCCATGATGATATTGACTAAGGGTACGGCCACCAGAGATACAATGTGGATCCATACTTCTATGACGTGAACTAATTGTAGCCACGCAAAATACACACTAGATATATGTGATGTTAAAACATAGCCACGGACCAATACAATGTGGATCTATGTGATAGCATATATATCATCATGATCAAATGATCTCCTTCGCAACCTCACCAACAGAGTGAACGCTCAACTGAGGGTATTCGTCGCAATCTCGATGTGGTACGAATCTAGCCATGTTAATAGATGATTTGATGTTGAACATGGTAGAACCCACTTGATTAATGATCATTGAGATAAACCATTAACAAGTGCGAAGGAAATCACCAATTATGTCAATCACTCCCAAGGTACCCTAGTACATTCCAACAAATTTGAATAAATGAGTTGAGGCTGAACATTCATGGAATTATCTGATAAGAGGTCGATTATTTAAACCTACTATTGAGAGTGAGGAGTCTATCCATTGAGGTATGAAGGTCCCAAGGTACTAATTGGTTTATAAGTCTAATTCCTGGATGATGTGTTGAAGTCAGTGGGAAAATACTCGTCAAAGGAGGGCCTTGATGTATCCCCCATCATTGACATGAAACTAGCATAGGAAAGTTATGTAAGATGGTGAATTGAATTAGTATGGAAAAACACGGGAAATGGAAACTGGAAATATTGTTTATGGATGGATTGAAGTGAAACTCCCCTTGAACATGATGAGGCACCATAAATGACTTGGCAACATTGACTCAAAGAGTAACAAGAATATAATGTGATGGAAATAAGAGCACTCTTCGACTAAATAAAAAAGTATGGTGACACATGAAATTGGTATGACTCAAAGACAAGTGGATTACCCAACTGTAAGAGGAGACACAAATAGGTGTCATATTCAAGGGAGACAATAGCTTCCATAAAGGCATTCCAAAAACTTGACCAACTTCCTTTAATTTTTCCCCACCCAGATAGATGAGTACCTCTTTTTCATTTAACAAGCTCAAGGAGGGTAACAAATTCTCAATATAAATCACCTTTGGTAAGCTCCTCTTCCTTTATTTAATGAACTAGAAGAAGTAAGGGTTTGTTCCCATATGGATCCTTCAATGTGTAGTTTAGTGAGTCCAAAGAAAGAAAACTCGATGGTTTTTCATGTTTAGAGAGTTTGAAAAGAACTTAAAGGGAGACTCCAGGGTTGTCCTTCTTCATAACTTTAGTCTCCAAGGTCTGAAAAAGAGATAAACTATTACTCATAAGATTCCCTTTCGAACCTTTTAACGAGTGTGAAAGGAAGCAAGATCACTCGGCAATCTTTTCATGTTTAGAGAGTCTGAAAAGAGCTTAAAGGAAACTGCAGGGGGTTCATTTTTTGTATATCCTTTACAAGTCCAAAAATGTGATAAAAGTATACTCAGTTAAATTCTCATGTATTTGTGAGTGCAAGAAAGAACAAATAATAATCTCATTGGCATTACAATGTCATCGAAAAAACTTTGCTGAAATTCTTGTACAATGAAGTTGTTATGGGAAAACAAATTAGTAGCTTCTCAAAAAATGACAAAAAATCTAAAAATATACTTTATAATATGTGAAAAGGAGGATAAATGACTAAATTTGAATATATAAAATATCATATTAGGGAAAGAAATCATTTTTACCTTTTTTTTACTATTCTCCTCTCCTCTTTGATTTTTTCTCTCTTTGGATCGTTTTTTTGGGCATTGATTGCAAGGGTTGTGGGAGACCGTTTTTGAGACCGTCCAAATTAGGTTGGTTCTTTCCTCCTCCTCATTCATTTCCATGTCTTTTTATTGCATTTCAGCCCTCATTTTTTGTGCTTAGGCTCCTTGAGAAGCCCTAGAGTGTCGAATTGGATTGACGCTCCCTCAAGAAATTGAGGGGAGCATCAATAGTTATTTCAATGCCCTAGTATGTGCATTGAAGGAGCACTAGCACTCAATTTTCTTCTTTAAGGGAGTGCTAGGAGAAAAAATTAAAAAATTATTGATTTTTAGGCTAAAAAGGGGAATTTATTTCTTTGAAAACTTAGCTAATGATGATTAATTTATGTATTTGTAGGTTTTACTCATATCTAATCATGATTGAATGGAAAGAACATGAGCATAAAATTGATGGCATTGCTTCTTTACAAGACCCTCAAGTGAGGGAAGCCTTACACAATTGTGGCTTGCTCAAGTACTTGAAACTCCAAAACATGAGGAAAGAAGTTTTTTTGATTGAATATTTGATTGGCTTATGGGATTATGGTAAGAAAGCATTTCAAATAGGACAACACATGATTGAGATAAAGATCGATGATGTGTACTTCTTGATGGGGCTCTCAAGGAAAGGAGTGCATATTCTCTTGTACAGACATAGAGCCACTTCGTGACTGATAGAGGCATATGTTTCCCAATACTACATACCACGGTCACAATTGGTAGGAGGGAGGATCATCATAAAAGAGGTTATGGATTTATCCCGCTGATCCGTCCTATTTGCTATCACCAAATTGTCAGGAAGAACTAGATCCCATCTTGCTTCCAAGTCCCAAATTTATTATGCCATCCAATTCTTGGAGACTAGGCTATTCAACTGGAGCATAGGGTTTTTGAGGAATGTTAAAGAGAAGATATCCAAATGTAGAACGTGCAGGAAAAATTAGTTTGGATATGGTTCTTTCTTCGTCTCATTTTTCCTGGATAAAGTTCCATAGATGCAATCACAGGTTGCATTGATAGAACGCCCTGTGATTGAGCCTCACATGGAGAGGTGGACTAGTCTTTCCCTAGGTTGGGGAATGATCCCTCAGATTTTAGATTTATTGTCAACTTCTTTGCATGGTGGAGGAGGCAGTTGGTGGTGATCGAGGATTTCCCATATGTTGGGGTGGATTTTAGGGGTAGTGTGGACTTGGTGCTTCATGAGGGTATACAATGGGAGGCATCAGGTAACAAAGATCATAACCTTGTAACAATATTTTATTGGTTTTTATATGTTTTTGGTTGTACAACAAGGGATATAAGTCATTTTGTTTCCATCATGCATATAGAGGTGTGTCACATCCAACAAAGATGCCAACATTCAGATGTTGTGGAGATGCATAGGCAACAACTCAACATGATGTCGTAGTGAGAGGACTCTAAGAGGTGGAGAGGAACCTCTGTGATTTGACCATGGGCGTTCCTCCCCTGAGGAGGTGAGATGTGCCTCTACACCTTCATGGACATACATTTGGGGTCCCTAAAGGCATCAATCATTTTCTACTATGGGTGGCAAGAGCAGTAGTGTGATATGCAGAGAAACATGTGATGCAGGGGGATGAGTAGAGTCTCCAGCCATTTTATATTATTTATGATGATTGTATGGGCATAAAAATCCCATGTTTTTCCCTTTTATATACTTTTGTATGATGTATTTTGACAAAAAACGTTTTCTATCAAGCTTATATATATATATGAGTTATGTGGTGGCTAATTATGTTGTATTTTTGTTTTATGTGATGTTCTTATAGATATGATTTATGTTCCAAATGTTTATCTATGTGAAATATACCAATCCAACATATAATTCGCTAACAAATCCGTGATTGTATTGAGTTCTCTCGATATATGTCTGTATTCAATAAATGCAAAAGACATTTCGAGACAGAGAACCTTTAGATAGAGATTTAGTAAAACTGAGTTGTGAACGACATACTCATGATTTAGTTGATAGACCACGAGTTGAGAATCGAGGATGATAATCAATGGAGATATACCTAGAGAAGAGGCTTCAGTCAAAAGTATGATGACGACGTGATACTCTACAACGTTATTGGTTGCAAATCTAAGGAAAATTCCTCCTAAACTCACTAACTTACCAGAGTGGTAGATGACCCAAGTTGCAGAAGCGATGTTTTGGGTATGTCGACTAGCGCCATCTGCAAACCCAAAATATATGGTAAAGGATGATTTCATTTTCACATCCAATCATAAATAAAAGTATAAGGATATGAGGAAAAACTAATGCACACAAAAGAGAATACACACCATGTCAAAATTATATAGTACAGTAATGTACAAAGCACACATGCGAGATATTCTATGCATAGTACTTCTTGAGGTAAATCCCACTCCAGGGCTCACCGAGAGATATTCCATATTAGTCTACTAAGTCATAGGAGCCTCTTTGTAACACATGTTTTATGATGTATGGCCTATTCCACGTGGGTTCTAACTTTCCTACCCCCAGTTTGTCATGATCTTTTTCAACCTTTAAAAGCTTGAGCCCTGGGTTTAAAACTTGTTCAACCTTTTAATGGGTTAAGAAACTCCATAAGACTGTATCAATTCCCCAGAGGTACAAGGTGTCACCAATGATAAGTTAGCATTTTGAATGGTGTCTGATGCGTCGTTTTTCATCATGTGAAATGCTAGGATAAAAGTTTTGGCTTTGGAGATAGAGAAGAATATATCAATACCATGGATCAGATGTACTAATGAGGAACAAGGATTCATCACGAAGGGAATCATTGGGCTTAGTATCTTGATCAGTATGGGGAAGATCGCAAATTAGTTCCTCAAAAACCAACAAATTTTTATCCTTGGATTTGGGAAACTCGAGATTGAATTCTTGGAGAATGACGATCTATTTTGAATATTTTCCCCCAAGTATTTGATGAGTCAATATGTGGTACATGGGGTTCAAGTCTCCAATGATCATGGTATTATGTAATAGAATATAATGGAGAAATATTTGGATGGAAATAACTGTCGCCAAAGCCAACTTTTCGACATGTGAATACCAGAGTTTGGGACCTGATAGAATTTTACTCAAATAGTAGATCACATGTTCGGTGTCATTATCATCCTCTTGTACTAACACCATATAAATAGTGGAAGTAGAGGAAGACAAATAAAGGATATAATATTTCACATAATTCGATGGGTTCAAAAGAGGTGTGCTTATTAAATCATGCTTAAGAGAATCAAACGAGTGCTAAGAAGTTTCATCCTAGATAAAAGGGGCATATTTATGCAACAATATCATGAATCCTTTAGTGATTTCAGCATAATTGTAAATAAAACGACAAAGAAAGTTTTCCTTCCCTTGCAAACTTTGTAGTTGGGTAAGGTTGTTGGGAGGGGGTAAAGAGAGAATGGTTTTCAATTTTAAGGGATACAACCTAATCCCATCTTTAGAGACTATGAATCTGAGGAGTATCCCTAATTCAATAATGAAAATGCATTTATGGGAGTTCAAACGTATGTTTTAAAACCTACATAGAAGAAATATGGCTCATAGGTGACCAACATGGTTCCATCGATCAGTTGAGTGAGCTGGTAAGTCATTGAGATAAGGTTCAACGATATGTTCAATGTCGTGGAACACATATGACATGGCCCACTGAAAAGTGACTACAACGTTATTAATGCCAAAAGGTAATTTTCGATAAGAGAAAGTCCCCCATGGGAAGATGAAGTTTTTTTTATGTTGATCAACCAGTAAAATGTAGATCTCGTTATATCCAGAAAAGCCATCCATAAAAGAGAAAATGACATTTCTAGCACAATTATCGATAATTTGGTTGATAAAGGGTGTAGGGTAATTTTCCTTGGAACAAGCCTTATTAATATCTCGATAATAGACACAAGCACAAATTTCCCCTTGTTTCTTGGTGATCATAATGATGTTAGAAACCAATTCGGTCAAAGGGATGCGATAAATAAAACCATATTTTAATAGTTTTTCGACTTCTTCCTTGATTTCCATAGTTTTCTTAGGATGAACCGGGTGAAGTTTTTGTTTCACAGGTTTAAATCTCGGGTAAGTTTTGATTTCATGCACAACGATCGATGGATTTATCCCTGTCATTTATTCGTAGCTCCAAGCGAAGATGTCTCGAAATTCTTTAAACAAGGTGGTATAAGTTTCAACTTCTTCAATTGAACAATTGCCACATAGTTTTATGTTTTCCACAATACCTTCTTTAATGGATATGTTGACAGTAATGGTCTGAGAAATATTTCCCAAATTCCCCTCGGAGATGGTATCCTGAGTGAGTATTGGATATTGAGGTGAGTCGACGATATCACTAGGAAGGATAGATGAAATATATTTCTCTATTTCATCCAAACTGGGAAGAAAGGATGAATGATGGTGGTTGTCATCCCATGGTGCCTCCTCGATACTAAGCATTTCCATAATAGATTCATGAGTTGGAAAAAACTGTAGGATGTAATCAAAATTAGAGGATAGGGAATCTAACGAGGATGGTAACAAATATGTAGTAGATGCCAGCAAATGTTGGTCATCCAATGTAGGAGAGGCAGACTAAATTGCGTAGTATTCGGCCTATGCAGGACTAAGTGGCATACTATCACCTAGTGTATCGAATTCTAAGGGACTAGGAATGATCCATGGATAAGATGATTCAAAGGATTGTTGTTCCATAGTAGAAATCATATTGACCATTGCGATGTGTTGCGTAGTGGGAGGAAGAGGTGTAGTAAAGGTACCCATGAGTGAAGAGTCTTTCAAGATACCTACCCCAACACTTTCATAAGTAATTTTAGAGTCTCCCAGAAAAGGAATGTTGTTGGTCATTTGAATGCGAGCATCAGGGGTGCAGTAATCTAACTGATCGATGGTCACAATTTTACCTTGATGAGGGAATTGGATGCATCAAAAAACCACCGAAGCGATGAAATTCATAGCATAGAACCAAATTCTCCCTAGCAACAAGTTATAATCGAGGGGAGCATCGACTACTTAAACATCTACAGAAACAGTTTTTCCTCCCAATTGAATGGCTAAGGATTGTCATAATCCATGAGGACGAAAACCTCTTCCATCAAATGCTCATAAAATGGAAGGAGATTGATTAATAGCAGGTGATTTAAGTCCTTTCCAGCAAGCCAAGGATATGAAACATGTGGATTCCCCCTCGTCTAATATCATGCAATGAATATGTTGGTTATGGACAATGAGATCGATTTGGAAAGCAAGTTGGTGAGAGAGTCATGATCTAAATTTATCCAGGTTGAACGTGATATTATTGGATGACTCAGGATATATATCTTCGATGGATGCCAAGAGAGTCCTATGTTGAATAGGGTTGTGTTATAGAACTTTGAGAGATGGCATAGCACAAGGTGTTTTGGCCAAACATTCAACGATGTTGTAGTTTTGAGCAACACACAAGTTAGGATTAAAGGTCGATTTTCAAATTGGTCTCTTAGGTGGGCATAGAATAGAGTCAAAGTTAGGTTTCTCAATCTGGAGTGGTCGAGATGGAGGAGTAACTATATTGGGCAGTGGATTTGTTGTAGTACTAGTAGTTACTTTTTCCTTATCAGGCTTACATGGAGGTGTGTCATATGTCATAGTACGAGTGGTCAAATATATCCCATTAAACATGTAAATGTGTGCACTCGATGAAGCTTCCTCGTTAGGAGGATGATTTGGGTTACCTCCTATCGGAGGTGCAGGATTTTGTGCAACCAATGACTGATGTTGTGGAAAATGATGTGTCAATACAGTGGGTTGAGAATTTCCTTTAAAACATTTGGCAAAAATTTTTCGATGAGGAAAATCTTGTGTGTAGTGATCTTCACCACAAATGAGACATGGAAATTTTGGTTTGCACTGCGTTTTCTTTTCAGTAGCGGGTGGTTGTGTTTGTGTTTTTTCATTTTTGGTTTGATTATTGTTTTTCTTAGGTTTATTCTTAGTTTTCTTCTTCCCCCCCCCCTGACTGTTGCAAAGAAGTAGATTGAACTTCATTCACCTCAGATATTTGAGTCGGAGTGGAGTTTCATGCGAGTGTAGTCGATATGGTAGAGGGGGAAGTGACTGAATGATTCATCATGCCAGTCGACTATAAACTAGACTAGGTTTTGATGGAACCGATAACTCCATCTGCGTGAGAATTGGAGGATGATTTTGATGGGTCAGTTGATGGACGACGAGCATTTGGAATCAATTCATACAAAGTACCATATTGGGAATAAACCAAGTCCAGATACTGGGCATGAGAAATGGATTCCTCTTTTGTAATGACACAACCCATGGCTACGTCATGAGAAATAGGAGGTAAAAGATATTTGGTGAACCATTCATCCAACAATTGGTCAGGAATGGTTTCTTTAGTCCACCTTCATCATCATCTCCATTCATGAATATAATCAGAAATATGTACGTAGTTGGTTTGAAAAACGGAGGTCAAAACTTCCATGTTGGTTTCATAGCGGATAGGTAATTGGAAGTGAGTGAGAAAATCCATGGCAAGTGAATTATATTCTTGAAAAGTTTCATGTTGTAACTCAATGGACCATTTATTCGTTGTACCCATAAGTGTACACTGGAAAAGACGTAACCATATAGAATCATTCATTAGTGAATTTGATGAACACCATAGATGAAAGGTCATAATGTGGTTATTAGGGTCTTCGCCAGGTTTATCGTCAAATTTCAGAATATCATAAGGTAATTTGGCTGGAATGACTGGCCAAAAAGGGGAGTGTTATATGGGATCATTGGTTAATGTTGACAAATTCGGTAGATCTAGAGTGGATAAGAATGGTAGTTGTCGATTGAATTGAGTATGATACGAGTGTGGTATAGGAACACCAGTAGGACCGTAAAATGGTTGTGGTGGATAGTTGTAGCCAACGGGTCCTCCCATTTGTTGTTGATGTTGACCAACAAAAGTAGGATTCATTTGTTGAGGAATTTTCATAAAAGGAGAGGAGAAGCCCATTTGACCTTAGGGAGGATAACTAGTGTAACCTGAGGGAGGATAGTTCGCTTGATTAGTTTGATGTCAATAACCATTTTTCTCTTGAGGAGGGTAACTAAGTTGACCTTGAGGAGGGTAAGGAATTGGACCTTGTGGAGGAAACTATGTTTGGCTTTGAGGACCCCAATCAGGATTCAAGAATCATGGGAAGGGTTGTCCAAAATTTAATCCAAAAGGATTGGTACTTAGGATTCATCCTTGCGGGTTTAGTTTTGATGGCCCTCCCTGATGCGTTTGATGGAACAAAACTCCCTGGGTGGTCCCTCAGACTATGGGGGGTTTCTAGTGAATGAGGGTTAATATTTCCCCCCTTCCATTGGTTGGGTAGAAACTACGATTTGACAGGTAAGAGGAGCTTTTCCCCCAATCAGAATTTGTGTGTTGGAGGATGGCTTCCCCCCAATAGGGATTGTTCCACTAAAGGGGGATTTCCCTCTAGTAGGGATTTGTACCGCAGTTGGATTTAGTTGCCTGGCAGGATTTTTGATTCTTTGATGTGAATGTGTCCCAATTTGGAGTATAAAAAGTTGTATATTGAAGAGGGATAGTAGGTGTAACCATCATGGCACTTTTCAAATGACTTGGTAACATGACTCATGCTTCACTTTGAACTTGTTCTGGTGTGGTAGAAATATTGATTGTTGATTCGACGGGACAGTCGATGGCCTAAATTGACAGTGTTGCCTCTGCATCAATGGTGATAGAGGTATGTGGAGGGTCAAAGGGTGGTCAACTAAAACTAATTTTTTCATAAAGATCTCATCCCAATGGGGTTCTCCATATAGAACGAATAAGAGTGTATTGTGGATCTACCATTTCAGTAGAACGAACAGGGGTAGTGTATTCTTTGTTAAAATTTGGTTGTATTGGTTCCATATCTAGTTGATTATATGGCCTTGATGGTAGTCTAGGGTAATCTTGTACTATAATGTTACCTAAGGAGTCCACTTAGAGAAGGAGTGGATTGTGAGGAATTGCCAAAGATGGATCTGCAGGAAGGGTGGTGCTAGAATATAATGGATGTGCTCATTTTACCATCGACAATATCAATATTGTCACCCAACCATAGGCCGAAGCCACCCTCCGATCACCTTAACCTTGACAGAGAATCATTCTGGAAGCAAACCCTAGGCTAGATAGCCAAACAAAGGGTAGCACACCTTTCCCCAAGGATAGTGCATCAAGCAAGAGATGATCAGATAGTCCAAACCCTAGCCAAGAGATAGTCCAAGCCAAAATTGAAATATGCTAGCTGCAGCAGCTGCAACGAAAGCTCTCCTCCAAACCTGCGCAGATACTGGGAAAATGCAGTGCACACAAGTGTTGTTTTGCAATTCTGAGAATGCCTGCTAGAATGAAGACTCGCCTCCCATATTTATAGTAATTATGGATAACTACCTAGGTCGACTTCTTATTCTGGGTATCTGTCTCTTCAGTATATATTATTTCTTCTAGCCAACTTCTTCTCTTGTAGGCTAATAACCTAATATCAATTATCCTCTTGAGCCGACTAGTCTTCTAGGGTTATTAGCCAACTCATTAGGGTTTCTTCTTGATTCCTGGAATATTTTATTCTCGTCAGGTTTACATGTGGAGGTAAATACTCTCGCAACTACTATAACATCAACACTCCCTCTCAGCTAGGGAGGTATTATAGGTAATGGTCTTGAGCACAAACATACCATTCACCCGGTAGCATCAACATAGTTGTATAGACTATCTCATGAATAGATCATGAGTACCATCATCACCATCAGTGTCATCAACTGCATCATCTCTCGAAACCATACTCCATCTGAGTAATTAGACATGATGTTGGATAATTCATTCACACCACATAGTGACACAAAATCCATTCTTCTAATCTTGACATATGTTCTAGAAGAATAAATGTCCTGAACCATTTTCCGCCTGGAAAATCTCTATCCACTGATCATCCATCTAGTTGATAATCATTTTCAACACTGTTGATAGTCTTCAAGGAAATCAGAACAATATCATTCAATAGAAAACAACCGTGTCTATCCATAGTAATACACAACTACAATCCATTGGTACACTACCACACCAAGTAGCACACAAGTACTTGATCAGCAACGTTTTGTCACAAACAGTGGAACACGTCTACCACATTAGTATACATCTACTGTATGGAGACATACAGTCTTCATAACAATCATTTGATATCAACCTGCACAAAAAAATGTTATGATATAAACTGAATCATTTGGGCCATTCTTCCACTCACATCTATGAGATCTTCGAAGATCATCTGCCCTAAAAAAGGGAAGACATCAATGATGAGATATCTTGACTATTCTTCTCAAGCAAGGAAGAATAATTGTCTTGATTTATGATCCTGGACCATTCCCCACCCTGGGCCATTCCTCCAACAATAAACAAAGTGTAACCTGGAGAGAATGAGTCTACCCTAAGGAATGCCTATCCCTGATTGTTGAACCTAGACCATTCCCCACCTTGGGTCATTCCTCCAGCACTAAACAAAGTGCAACCTGGAGAGAATGAATCCACCCTAAGGAATGACTATCCAAACCATTTCCCATGTTAACCACAAGAGGAAATGATTTTCCTGCACCAACCTACAAAACATACCATTCCCCTGTTGGGTATGTGTTATATTCTTTGCACGAGTAGTAGTGTCGACATATTTCTGGGACATATGTGTTATATGTGTTATATTCTTTGCACCGGGACGACATATTTCCGGGATGACATATTACAGGGACCACATATTTATGGGACCACATTTTTTGGGACCGCATTTTCGAGACCGCGTGATATTTAGGTGGTTTTTCGACACATGGTTTTTTTGCCGATGGTTTTCTATTTCTGGTTAAGGAATTAGGGTTTTGGACTAATCCAGGTCATTGGGTTAGGGTTTTGGATTCCGCTGGCTCCTATGTGTATATTGTATTGTAAACAATGTAACACATGGGTATGAATATAATATATGCTAGTTTTCCCGGTTTGGGTTTCCAGGTGAAAAATCTCTGTGTAATGTTTGTATTTTCCATTGTACCTTTTATGTTCTTTTCTGAATATCAATTTGCAGTAGATATTGTACAAGGTTAGAATTTACATCCCCATGTTAAACACAATGGGAAATCGTTGTTCAGGGAGGCAGGCCACTCTTCTTGAGTAATCCTCAAGAAGAGAGACTGCCCTATACCATTCCCCATGTTAACCACAATGGGAAATCGTTGTCTATGGTACTTCAACAATCCATCGAACCATTTTCATTACGAAAATGACCGTTCGATATGGACCATTTTTCGAACTGGAAAATGCCTGTCCATCAGAAATATCAAACCACTTTCCAAACTGGAAAGGAACTACTCATCCTAGACCATTTTTTGAAATGAAAAATGATTTTCCATCAATCGATAACACATCAATGCTCCCTTCCAACTTGGGAGTCATCTCTTCCTTTTCAATAAGGAAGTTGTCTCCACGAGCTCCATCTTGAGTATGCAAACTCTTTCATCTTGGATAAAAGCATTACCAAAATGTCTGCTTATCTGCTCATCTGTGGGGATGTATATTTGACAACCACTTTATCCCTTTTGGACTTCATCACAGATAATGTAATGCTTGATCTCAAATGTACTCCAGTCTGGAACATTGGTTTTTCTTTGAAGGCTTCATATAGATCTGATCAATAAGGTATATCTTTGTTGGATTCTTCTTAGGTTCCTACTAGCTCACAACATCGTGGCAAGGGTCAAACTGGAACTTATCCATGTGGCACTTCTTCTTTCATTATGAAGTCTTTGTCATGGATTGGCAATCCATCATCCTGATCTTCTAAGTAATCATTCTAATACAATATCTATGTTATAGAAAATATTCACCACAGTTCTGTTGTGCATTGGAGGTTCTCTACAAAGTTATCTTCTTCCATCTGCATACAAGGATCTCCTTCTGGTATACCTCAAAGTAGTGAGGTTGTTCTTCATATGCTTTTTGTTAAATTGCTCCGGAGAACAGTCTTTGTATTCATCTGATGTAGAAATCCAACACATGGATGATATAATGACTCATGTAGAGGTATGTCTGGTTTACTGGAACAAGTAATCATCATAATCTTCTCCCTCCATCTGGGAGAACCTCTAGTTTTGGATATTACAATGCTTGTATATATACACTGTTCTTCATCACAACTTTAATTTCCTCTGCTTGATTTCTTTTAGTGAGTTCATATCAGGTTGGTAATCTTGTGATTCTTAATATAGTGACTAGTTGTTATGGCTTCTCTTCTTTCTTGGAATCTTCATGTTATTCCTCATGTTTTTATTTAGCTCTTGGGTCCATGGATTTTCTTATACATTCCATGCCCTAAAGATTCCACTTCTTTCTTTCATCATAGGATCATGGATGTGGATGGACAACCAGGGATATTTTAAGGCTTCTCTTCGAAGAAGTCGAACTGAACATGTACTTCTTTTCATGTTTGATATCATGGATATATGCTTCATCATCTTCAATGGATCATAGGATTAGCTCCCTCCTAATCCTTGCTTCATGTATGAATGCATTATTTTCTTTGTAAGGTAGCTAGAGAGGTAGTGGAGGGGCCCATAGTGATAATAGTGGAGGTCATTCAATGTAAGGTGGACTAGGTCCACTATATTATTAAATAAGGCCCACTATGGTAGTTAGATATAATAAATGGGTAATTAGATATAATAAATGTAAGAGGACTTCTTAGAAGG
>ML786120.1:370954-417718 GCA_009831015.1 Picea engelmannii
TGTTCCTTTGCAGTCTGGTTCTGGGTTTCAAAAGCTTCCCAGAACAGAAAGTGCTCCCATGTCCTCCCCTGTTGTTTCAACTCTTGGAGGAGAATCAATTTAATGAGGCCTAGGTGACATAGACTATTTTTAATGCTCAAAGGTTGAGCTCTGATTCTCCTGCATACCTTGGTCAAACTGTGATATAAGAAATAAGGCAAATTGATGGGTGTCTTGTTTGTGAAGTGATCCATCAGTTTAAAGTGATACATCATCAACTTATCATATCTTCCTTCTGATGTAATGTATAATTGAATAGCTTTGAATAAATCTTGCCACTCTTCATCCAAATATGAGACGAGCATACCTTTATTCCACGCCTTATGCTTGTACCCATCTTTCAGATAGAACCTGAAATCCTAATTTTTAGGCGCGGTGGTTTTAAACCATCTTTGACCAGTTGTCGGCAAGCCTGTAGCTGCTGCAATGAACTCCTCATTCACTTTGATTTCCACAGAGCCAACCCGAGCTCTGTTGCCATCGAATGTCTTAGCGAAGGCTTCAGCCGTGGCTTGGTGATACCCAGTTTGCAATCTTTCTGCAAATTCCATACATCCCACATTTGAAAAGCGCCTCTGGACCTCGGGATGTGATTGCAGAAAGGATAAGTTATCCAATTCTCGTTTGAGTAAAACACCACCGCGTCTTCTCACCATTTTGTATCTCCGACACTTGACCACTGTAATTCCTGTAACCTCTTTGGTCGAACCAAGGTTCCGTGCTGCTGAAAGTAGTCTCGGCTTCGACTCTATGTTGGATCAAATGAAAACCTCGACTGTATTTTGGAAACAACTTGTAATATGCAAACCCTGCCCGATTTGATGGTGTCAGGTCGATGGTACCTCCTCTGTACCTGTGTCGCCGAACACAAACTTGCCATTTCGGGTGTGATGATAGTTGAGCGCGGGTTCTGGAACGATTTCGAATTACCGTCATATCTTGACACACATGATTGAAGTTCTATGATCGCCCACTCCCACCAGCGCATGTCTTGGATTTGCTCTGACGTGGGGGTGATCACCTCATGATTTCCTTCATACGTGGATAATGAGCACGTGATTCTCGCTTCATGCAGCAATGGTGCATGGAGAACGCCTTTGCCAACACGCTCACTTGATACTTTCACCAGCACGCGACTTCTTTGAAAACCCCTGTTAGCTGCGGAAAGTATGTACTTTCCACAGCGCACCCTTTTATAGAAAACTTACCTTAGCTGCGGAAAGTGATAACCTTCAACAGCGTGCCATATCACTTGAAAATGTTCCTTAGCTGCGGAAAGTAGGTACTTTCCACAGCGTGCCATGTGCAAACTGACCGTCGGACCTCTTACACTTTGTCACTTTCCACAGCGCATTAACTGATGAAACGACGTCCTTAGCTGCTGAAAGTGGGCACTTTCCACAGCGCACAATGCATCTTTCGGACATTGGTTAGCTGTTGAAAGTGAGTCATGCCAATTTACAAAAAAGAAGACTTCATGGACCTCTTTTATTCCTAGGACAAAAACAGAACCTAATCTTGTATTCAAAGAAACTCAAAAAATAATTTTAAGTGACAACCTAACACTTAAGGGAAAACAAATAAATTGACAAGTTTATTTGAGGAGTTAACAGGAGGAACACTCCCATGAATTAGGTGAATTTCATGATCATGATTTCAAGTGGGTGGAAGACCTTTGGGAATATCTTCAAATACTTTGGAATGCTTATCAATGATCCCTTGGAGATCTTGAGAAATTGATAGCTTAGATGTTTGAACATCTAGTGAGCATAGTGGTGCAATAACCCCTTGATGCCCCCTTTTCAATAATTTTTTCATGCCATTAGAGCTTATCACCTTACTGGGTTTCCCTGTGATACCTCTTAACTCAATTTTTTTTCCTTCGAATGAGAATTTCATGAAAAGTTCTTGAAAATTAAAAGGCATTGTTCCTAATGATTGTAACCATTGGATTCCTAGTACAACATCTACACCACCCATGGGTATAGCAATCATTGGACTATTCATTACATATTCCCCAATAGTAAGATTGATCTTATTGCATTTTCCTGAGAAATTGATAGTTCCTCCATCTGTAATCATTACTTGGAACTTTGGCATTGGATATACAAAGCAATTGAGAGCTTTGGCTAATTTATAATGAATGAAATTATGAGTACTGCCAGAATCAATTAGGACTATTAACTTTTTCTTTTTGCTGTATCCTTCAATCTTGAGGGTTTGAGGAGTGCTAATTCCAGCCAATGCATTACACGATATCGTGGGAGTCAACTCTTTAGACGAAATTGCTTCTATGTTTTCATCTTGAGATGGTTCTTGTTCTTGTTCTTCTTCCTCTTCACAATCTATGTAGAATGATTTCTTCTCACCACACTTATGTCCCTTACTGTACTTGTTGTCACAATTAAAGCATAAACCTTTTGCTTTTCTTTCCTCCAATTGTTGAGGTGTCAACCTTGTAGGTTGAGGTGTTTTAGAAGAAGGAGCTTTGTTCTCTCTATAGATGTTAGGAATGGTCCTTCTAGGAGCCATAGCCATATTTTTACTTTCAACATTTCTTTCCACCTTAAATGCATTCTCCAATGATTTGGGTTCCCAAAGGCGAACCTCATGTTGAATGTTATCCTTTAAAGTTTCTATGAATACATCAATCAAGTGCTCATCTGGAATATTGGTTACCTTTATATTCAATCTTTGGAAGTTCTCAATGTGCTTGGTAAATGAACCCTTTTGCTTGAGATTTATCAATTAGCTAAAGAAGGTATTGCTCCTTGTATCCTCATAGTGTGCTATCATTTCTTCTGTAAAAATTTTCCAAGTGACGAGTGATTTGTGATAACAAAGTCATCGATACCATACAAATTGATTAGGTTCTAAATATAACGAAGCAATTCATACCTTTTGTGTATGTGGCACATTATGTAGATCAAAGAATTGCTCCATCTGAAGTATCCATGTGATTGGGTCCTTGCCATCAAACTTCCTCATATCGATCTTAGGAACCTGATTGGTCTTCAACCCAAAGTTGGAGTTTCTCCATTCTTGATTCACCTTCCTTATGTCCTCATCATGAATTTCATGGGATGCATTTTCACGTTCATGTGTCTTCTCTGTTACAAAAATTTTCAATACTTCCATGATCTACTCTTTTAAACCATCTATCTTTGCCTCCAACTTAGCTTCCATCTCTTGTAGTTCATCTTTTGTTACTATCTTCTTTTGTAAATAATTTATGTCACTACGCATTTCTTCACCTTCATTAAGAGTCCAAGTAGGATTGCTTGGAGGCTTATTTGGTGTAGAAGTTCCCATTTTGGGTGGCATGTTGGCCATGTATCACTTTTGAACCTTGATTTTGAGGTGGTTCTGCTAGACAATCTTTCTTCTGTTGTATCTCCCAAGTTTCATCCCTTCTTGTAATTCTCCCAGCCGTTACATCCCACTTGGCCGGGCAAATGCCACTATGCGGAACAACATCATTCTCATACTTAATTAATAACATGCATTTAAGTCATATTAAACACATTTAACTCAGAGTAAGCACAAGATTACTGCTAACATAAATAATCCCTGGCATTAACAATAATTCATATGCATAACAGAATACATGATACATATAAGCATCACAGACATGCAAAACATAATATTAAGCATAAAATGATACTTATCTTTGAAACCATGGTAATTCCACCAACTACGTGCACGCCTTCCATGAACCTCCCATCCTTAGATGATGTTGCTCATCACTCTCAGCAGTGGGTCACCCCTGA
Source organism: Picea engelmannii (assembly GCA_009831015.1). Lineage (NCBI taxonomy): Eukaryota > Viridiplantae > Streptophyta > Pinopsida > Pinales > Pinaceae > Picea > Picea engelmannii. The sequence continues at coordinate 374,764 of ML786120.1, forward strand.
GATGGGACTAAGCTCCACCCAAGGTAAGGAATCATAGTCTAGGCTGAAGTTACAAGGAAAACTGCATAGAATAACTGAAAGGATTCGTCCCAGGATGCCTTCTTACGCCCACTACTCACGGACTCTCATTCCCCACATGCCTATTCCACCCAAGAGTATACACCTTCACAAGCACAGTCCATCAGTGCTTCACCTCCCTCTCCGGGTCTCGACAACAGGCTAGATCAGGGAGTCTTAGAGCTCCGTAGCTGGTGTTGGACTCTCTCTGGAAGAATACCACTTCCTAGCAAACTCCTTCACCTGGAAATAGCTTCTCATGGGCCTGACAGACTGCCTCTTCAACCAAAACCACCTCCCTCACTTGGAGAGAGTGTTACACATAGGCTAGACAACTTGTTTCCTTCAACTCAATTTCCAACATAGTCGGGCAACCACAAGGCTCCACACGAACATACAATGGTCCACAAGCCACATGCAGTCAAGCACTGCATGACCACAACAATCCACTGGAAACATAGACACGGGTTTCCAAAAACTGGTGACAGACAGATGCTACAGCATAACAAGGCTCAGCAATTACGGGACATTTCGTTTTCCCCAACCAACAATACAAGACAAACTCACGGCTCAAGTTTTGGGGATGCGTGAGGGTGTACAGAGATCCCATGCAGAGACTTAACGGTTTAGGTAAGGATTCCCTAGAACAAACACCGAAACAGAGGTCGATCCTGGACACCCACGAGTTTAGACGGAGGATGGAGAATGGGAGGTCGAACCTAGAATCGACGGTTTTGACAGAGGGTGTAATGGATCCTCCAGAAACCAACACAAGACTTTTTATTTTTTCTCGAGTTGCGTGAGGGTATTCTTGCAAAGGTCATATAAGATTTTTGGTTCAGACAGTCGATGGTGGAATGGAGGAGAAACCCCCATCACAGCTCAACTCAATAGTTTTAACTGCATGCGCTTGGGTTGACACTTGTCACCCATGAAGCTCATTCCTTCCCATTTGGAAGTCACTTGTCCTTCCAAAGAACTTAGGATAAAACATCACATTTACATGGCTTTTGGAATAATATTAAAATATTATTCCCAAGGACTTAAGCCCCTAGGCTCAACACTTAGCCTCTCTTTCCAACCTTCCAGCTGGCAACCCCCAATCCCTTACCTACTCTGTGGAAGCTTAGTCCCCCATCACTCATTCATCATGGTCGGTTTGCACGCAGCGGTGTTTATATTTTTATTAATGTTCTGCATGATTACATATACAAAAGCAGGCTCCCGACCTTAACACTTAGGCTCTCCGGCCTAATAACACGTAAGCCCACCAACTTATATAAACTTGGCTCACCAGCCTATAAAACATAATTACAATCCATAAATGCAAGATTTATACTTCATAGACATGATTTACAACAGGGCTCGGCCTTGGGGACATTACAATCCCCTCCCCTTATTTTTTTCACTGTCCTCAGTGCAACTTTACACTGCATCTGCAAGATTTTCAAAATTTTCAAAAATATGCGGGTACTTTGCTCGCATAACATCTTCATGCTCCAATGTCGCATCCTCAGGACCATACCAGGTCCATTGGACCTTTACAAGCCCTATAGCTCAATTCCGGAGCTGTTTGTTTTTCCTGTCCAATATGTGCACAAGATGCACTTGCAGGACACCTTCTTGTTCCACCTTCTACTTCAATCGTGTGAGACTGAAATTCAGCTTGCATGTTGTCCAGGGCTGCATAGATCCTTGGCATTCTACTGCCCATGTCCTCCACTGTTTCAACTTGTTGAACATTATGGACAGCTCTTGCTTTTCCATTTTTATGGGGACAATCTATGTACTTGTGGTTCTCTTTACAGCCCCAACACTGAATGGGCGTTTGTCTTAGCCTTTATTCTCCCACTTCAGCCATTCTCGGCTCTCTAAATGATGGATGTCCTTGAGGACTATTTCTAAAAAAGGGAGGTTTGTTTCCCTTCTGCCTCTGTTCTTTCTTAAACTTCTTCTGGTCAACCCAAGCCTTCCGAAAGGTAGGCTTTTCTCTTTGTTGTTCATATAAGCATTTCTCTCTTCTTATTGTTTCTTCCATAGTCTTAGGATCATCATACTGAATCTTATCCCCAATAGGAGGCGGTAATCCACTCAGGTACCTCTGAATCTTGACAGACTCATCTTTGATGAACGAAACATACTTCAGTAATTCAAAAAACTTTCGTTCATACTCATCAATGGTCTTGTTGTCCAGCTTGAGTTCAAAGAACTCTTTCATCTTTCTGTCATAATATCTTTTAGTTAAGTATTTCTTCTCGAAATACCTCTTGAATTCCTTCCATGTGATATCTTTCTCTCTAACGTGTTGCACCTACACAAGCTGATCCCACCACATGGATGCTTTTCCTTTTAGTTTATACATCGCAATTCTTCCTTCTGGAAGAGAGAAATAATTCTGCAGTTGGAAATATTTCCTCATGCCAAGCAACCATGTTTCGGCATCTTCCTTCTTCTTATGTTCTCCATCAAACGTAGAAGGCTTAATCTTATTCATCTCCCCTTTCAATTCATCCACTCCAGATATTCGGTGCTTTTTGGTAGGAGATGGGCTTGAACTACTGTGTACTTCCCTACTGGAATGCTTTGGGGAGTGATGACGATGTCTGTTGACAGTCCTTAATCTTCTTTTCCTCTCAGGGGTCCTGTGACTCTTTGTCTTTCTTGAGTCACTCTCCTTTTCCAATTTCTTTTCTATTCTTTCTAGAATCTTCAACATCCTTTAGTTGAATTGACCCTGCCTATCCCTGACTTTCATGAGATTTTAGCTATCAGCTTGGCGAGCCTGGGCATCTTTCTGCAATCTTTCAATGATTTTCATCACATGACCTTTCTTATCCAATTCTCTTTCGTGCCCATTGGAGTTCGATCCTTCGACTCCCAAGTTGACATCCCTTCCTTCTCTTTCGTTCTCTGAATTGGAGGCAATCAACACCTCTTCCATTTCTATACTTGGCGTCGATTTGCGGCTGTCTTGACACTCGTTGAACTCTGCACACACAATGTCCAGTCAACCAAATTTTGTCAGGCCTTAAACCCTTGATAAAACTACAACATTCATAAACCAACACGAGTAAGAAAACATTTTGATTCCACGAATTTTTTGAGCTCTGTTTGGCTCCGCAATTTCCGGCGACAGCCCCTGTTTTCTTAGTCCCCAACCCATGCGTCCATGGGCCGTGATCAAATGCTAAACTGCTAGGTGCTACAAGGCTCTCCAAATGGAACTTCGGGTTTCAGGATTTCGGGGCTTTGGGGTTTCGATTTTTGGGGTTTTGGTCCCGGAGGTTCTCGCACTCGCTTCCCTCTCCAACTCCGGACTTCAGAAAATTTGATTTCCTTACCCTCTAGGCCCACAGCACAGCTATCGCCCACCAAGGTAGTGACACATGGTGTCCTTAAAAAGGTCCACCTCACTCCCAATGATGTCAGGGGGCCCCACTACTTTTACTTTTCGTTTCAGAGTTTTGGGCATCAGGAGTTCATGCATCTACACATATCGAACTTCCGTTTGTCGAAATTCTGAAATTACAGTCTATTCATCTACTTGATCCAACGGTCAAGTTCCTCTCCTACCATCTACGGTGTAGATCGTTTCGGGATTTCGGGGTTTCAGGTTTTCGGTAACCGGGAGTTCACGATGCAGTGACTCCAACCTCTTGTCACTTCAATCCCTGAATTCCGATACACGAGTTCTTATATGAAATCCAACGATCCTCGATGATTTGGATCTAACGGTCCAGATATTTTCAGAGTTTCATGAGCTGGGAGTTCATGATGCAGCGACTCCAAATCTCTTGTCACTTCAATCCCCGAATTCTGATATGGAGATTCATGTATGAGATCAACGGTTGTGAGACTCCCCTGATCCGACAGTCCAAATCTCTCCTATGCTTACAGCTATCAAATCTCTTCAGCCCTAACTTCCTCGCTAGTTGGTTGGATTCGACGGATCATGGGATTTCGACACTTCTTCCTAGAAGCGCTCCACCGTCCGATTCTACCCTTGTTAATCCCTTTCGCGATTTAGGACTTGGGGTGGCCAAGAATTTGGCCTGCGCTTCAAGTTCACGATCCCTGAATTCACGAAATGATCTGATGGTTCAAACCAACCACGATCAATGACCCACATTTATTCTAGATCCTAGGGTGGTGAGTTTCTCCATCCACTAACCACCTTGCACTTCTGGCCATCTTACGGCCCTCACGATTTCGTGAGTTCTCCACAGAAAATTCTGACCATCCAACTCTGCTTCTCAAGGACTTCTCGCCAATGACTTGGTACCCTCCTTCTGAACCTTCATCTACTTGATCCAACACTTATGGTGTGGAGTTCTCTCTCTCCATGTGGCCATATACCACACCGGCTATAGTTTTATAATAATGCTACACCTCTTGAGCTTTGTAACATGGTCAAGTAGTCCGTTGACACTCAGAAACATTCTGAGGTCTGAAATTAGTCCTTCAGATACAATTTCTTCTCAAAACCTTGGTCCAAAGACCACTCATCCAGCCCATCCAGGCTCAACGTTGAAACTAGGCTCTGATACCATATTGTAACACCCCTGATCGTTACATCCCACTTGGTTGGGCAAACACTACTTTGCGGAATGACATCATTCTCGTACTTAATTAATAACATGCATTTAAGTCATATTAAATACATTTAACATAGAGTAAGCACAAGATTACTGCTAACATAAATGATCCATGGAATTAACAATAATTCATATGCACAATAGAATACATGATGCATATAAGCATCACAAACATGCAAAACATAATATTAAGCATAAGCTGATACTTATATTTAAAACCGTGGTAATTCCACCAACTACGTGCAGGCCTTCCACGAACCTCCCAGCCTTAGACCACGCTGCTCATCACTCTCAGTAGTGGGTCACCCTCGAGCTGGGACTAAGCTCCACCCAAGGCAAGGAATCCTAGTCTAGGCTAAGGTTACAGGGAAAAATGCACAGAATAACCGGAAGGATTCTTCCGAGGATGTCTTCTTACGCCCACTACTCACGGACTCTCATTCCCCACTTGCATGTTCCGCCCGAGAGTATACACCTTCACAAGCACAATCCATCAATGCTTCACCTCCCTCTCTGGGTCTCGACAACAGGTCAGATTAGGAAGTCTTAGAGCTTTGTAGCTGGTGCTAGACTCTCTCTGGAAGAATACCACTTCCCAATAGATTCCTTCACCTGGAAATAGCTTCTCGCAGGCATAATAGACTGCCTCTTCAATCGCAACCACCTCCCTCACCTAGAGAGAGTGTTACACACAGGCCAGACAACCTGTTTCCTTCAACTCGATTTCCAACACAGTCGGGAAACCACGAGGCTCCACAAAAACATACAATGGTCTGTAAGCAACACGCAGTCAAGCACTGCGCGACCACAACAATCCACTGGAAACACAGACACGGCCTTCCCAAAATTGGTGACAGACAGATGCTACAACATAACAAGGCTCAGCAATTACGGGACATTCGGTTTTCCCCAACCAACAATACAGGACAGACTCACGGCTAAGGTTTCGGGATGCGTGAGGGTGTACAAAGATCCCATGCAAAGACTTAACGGTTCAGGTAAGGATTCCCTAGAACAAACACCGAAACAGAGGTCGAGCCTGGACACCCGCGAGCTCAAATGGAAAATGGAGAATGGGAGGTCGAACCCAGACTCGACGGTTTTGAAAGAGGGTGTATCGGCTCCTCCATAAATCAACACAGGCCTTTTTGGTTTTTCTCGAGTTGCATGAGGGTATTCTTGCAGAGGTCGTATGGAATTTTCGGTTCAGACAGTCGATGGTGGAATGGAGGAGGAACCCCCATCACGGCTCAACTCAACAGTTTTAACTGCATGCGCATGGGTTGACACTTGTCACCCATGAAGCTCATTCCTTCCCATTTGGAAGTCACTCATCCTTCCAAAGAACTTAGGATAAAACATCACATTTACATGGCTTTTGGAATAATATTAAAATATTATTCCCAAGGACTTAAGCCCCTAGGCTCAACACTTAGCCTCTCTTTCCAACCTTCCAACCCCCAATCCCTTACCCACTATGTGGAAGCTTAGTCCCCTATCACTCATTCATCGTGGTCGGTCTGCACGCAGTGGTGTTTATATTTTTATTAATGTTCTGCATGATTACATATACAAAAGCAGGCTCCCGGCCTTAACACTTAGGCTCTCCAGGCTAATAACACATAAGCCCACCAAATTATATAAAATTGACTCACCAGCCTATATAACATAATTACAATTCATAATGCAAGCTTTATACTTTATAGACATGATTTACAACAGGGCTCGGCCTTGGGGACATTACAATCTCCTCCCCTTATTTTTTGCACTGTCCTCAGTGCAACTTTACACTGCATCTGCAAGCTTTTCAAAATTTTCAAAAAGATGCGGGTACTCTGCCCGCATAACATCTTCATGCTCCCATGTCGCATCCTCAAGACCGTACCAGGTCCACTGGACCTTTACAATCCCTATAGCTCGATTTCGAAGTTGTTTGTTTTTCCTGTCCAATATGCGCACAAGATGCACTTGCAGGACACCTTCTTGTTCCACCTTCTACTTCAATCACATGCGACTGAAATTCAGCTTGCTTGTTGTCCAGGGCTGCATATATCCTTGGCATTCTATTGTCCATGTCCTCCACTATTTCAACTTGTTGAACATTATGGATAGCTCTTTCTTTGCCATTTTTATGGGAACAATCTCTGTACTTGTGGTTCTCTTTATAGCCCCAATATTGAATGGGCGTCTGTCTCAGCCTTTGTTCTCCCACTCAATTTGGATACTCTAGGAAGAAGTTATGATTGTTTTACCTGGAACACCTTTTTGAGACTAGTCAGATACCCTATCTTACACAGGGTGTATCTACAAATTTAAGATGACCCAGAAGATGAAGTTTTTACCATAGATACCTTACTAATTTCTGTGAATAGCCTCCAGAGGTCAGTGTCTGAAATGTTACAAAAAATGTTTTATAGAGAAAATTCCACAATGACATATTTCAGGATGATTCCAGAACCCTATCTTGTACATGTTGTATCTCTGAAAGTATAAGGCCTCAGGAGCTAAAATTTTAACCCAACATACCTTGATCTGTCTACTAAATATCCTCCAAGACGTTCCTTCTGAAACATTGTAGAAAACAAGTTATAGCAAAAATTCCAAGGTGTCTCAGATGTAGCAGCGAAACCCCAAGACCTTGAGCTCTGATACCATATGTTAGGAACCAAATATCAATATAGCATACAAAAACCTCAGAAAAAGTACTCAACACCTTGAAAAAGAGATAATTTCAGATAATAAGCCTCTTCGAGGGGGCAACCAGTTTTTACCCCACTTAAATGTTCAAGTACAAGATGATTCCAAATGAAAATGTCTCATTGGTATAAATAGGAGACTAGGAGGTATAATTACAACTAATGGAATAAAGCTGACATAAACAAAATAACATTACTAATGTAATATGCCCCAATTAATGGGTAATGAGCCAATATTAGGGCTTAACAATTTTGAGAAGATTCATTCGTTCGTACTCAATTTGTCATTTTCCTTAGTCTTTTGGTCATTATTTTAATCACCAAATTCTTCACCCAACTCCCATTGATCACTCTTGCCCAGAAACCCTTTGGTTTCTTAACCCTTTGGTTTCTTTCTCTTGACCTGCAATACAAAAATGCAATATAAATGATACCTAGCCTATAACCCTAGCTTTATTGGCTTTTATATTGTCAAACAATAAATATGCATTTTGTTGTAAAGTGGTTGGTGCTTGAAGTGCTGTAATCATAAGCTAGTGTTATACTCCTTAACTATTTCCATTATATGTCAATTCTAGGAGTCTAGCACAAACCATATCACATACCAAAAACCAACATATGCACATAGCTGAAGTCTCCACATAAAACATATCAAAAGGTTGACTATACTAAGTCTAGTCTATCAACCAAGTCATAAACTAAGCCAAAATTTCAAGCCATCATTCAAGCGATAACCATCCATCATAAGCCTAGCGCACCAAGTCATTAGTCATGTCACAATTCAAGTCAAAAGTCGACACCCAAGTCGACACACAAGTGCTGAGTTCACATGCCATGCAACATATCAAAGCCACGAGTTAAGGTTCAAGTCACAAATCGCTCAACATGTCAATTCCCGAGTCAAGCCATGGTTTAAGCCACGGGTTATGGAAACCAAATGTGCCAATTTCATATTCAAATTGTGCGCAGAGATCAAGGTCTTGTGCCAAGTTTCAAATATATAATTCATCAATGCGCAATTTGAAGTGGCAGAGGGAAAGAAAACACAGGTGTCGAATTGTTTTTGTAGATCGACCAACAAACGTTTTATTTGGTGTGTGATATGGCCAAGTAGAGATTGCATTGACAGATCCTTATTTTATTATTAAATAGGTGTCAATCTTGCAGAGAAAACGCAGATTTGTATGCTCAGAAGGATTTTATTATTTTGAATTCCAAAAAGTTCGGGGTTAAATTCATGCAAGCATCGAACAGAGAGACGAACAGGTATCCGGGATTTAGAATTTGTTATCTGCCAGTATGAAGAGAAAACACATGACTACCTGTGCCTCTTCATCAGGAAAGCACATCGAGCAATGGATGCAGAGAAGAGATGCATTTTGGACATTGATGTTCAGAGGGCAAGGTCTGTCACAGACAGTAAATTAGATGTCCTTGTCATCTTTATCTATCCACCATCATTTGAAGATCTTGAGAAACGCTTGCGTGTAAGGGAAACAAAAAAAGATGATCAGATTCAAAAATGTTTGAAATTCAAAGGAAAAACTCGAGCTTGGGAGAGACTCATCATTATTTGACTATGATTTGGTCAATGATAACCTTGAGACATGCTATCAGAACATAAAATGAATTCTTGGCCTGAATGAGGGGTTCTTACCATTGAGACATGCTATCAGAACATAAAATGAATTCTTGGCCTGAATGAGGGGTTCTTACCATTAGCAGCAACAAATGACCTCCCCAAATATGCTTTCGAGGATGTCGAGCTTCTGCGTGGTCATTCTGCATCATTAATGGATCAAAAAATAACAGTATATGGTTGTATTACACTGGATGGAAGAGCCATGAGCAGGTGAATTACACAGGTGTTGATAGTAAAATCTCAAAATCATAAAACAACGCAAGTATTTCTTCTCAAAAAGCAGTTGAAGAACACTTTTCTGCAGATAAACATAGAACCATTAGTGCTAATAAGGATAATAGATTGCAACCTATGCCCTGAAACCTGCATTCCATATGAACAATCTTGCCTTCCAATTAGTGTGCAAATTCTCTTATGATTGCCAATGCTTCAGGATGTGTAACTAATATCTTGAAGGAAGGGATGTAGAAAGATGATCAGATGCCTTTTGAGACTTTGAGTAATCCATTGAAGTTGCGCTCATTGCCCACTGTTATAACTATCCAATGGAACTCTAATTTTCTATTAGAATAAAGCTTACTTTAGGAGACTAGATTGGGTTGGTTGAAGATTTGTAGGAGGCTGTTGAGATATCTTCTTAGCCACTCCCTCCAAATATGGAATCGGTTGGATCTGAATCCAACTATATATTTACCTATGTATGTGTGTAAGAGTGCAGTAATACAATCTATTGTTTGTGTGTTATTCCTGTGCAATGGCTGCTCTTCCAATTTCTAATTTGGTATCAGAGCCTGGACTGGCTTAAATCCCTCACGGGATGGCCAGGAAGATGTGAAAGAGATGTGAGTGTTGATACATGTAGTGTAGGAGAGTGGATTGTTTATTTTTTTTATTAGTTTACTGTGTGAGTGAATTGATCTACCGAGAAAGGAATCACGCGCTAGTGGATAGGAGCCGTCATCACTTGAAGGAGAAGATTGCTTAACGCGCCTCCAAGATTTCTTGACTCACATGGATTGATCATTCATGGGTAGCGTAGATCTATTGATGTGTGAACTGTCAATAGAAAATTTGTGGGTGATTATCACGCAGTCTGGGCATAGTTGTATCAATGGAAAGGAAGCCACGATTCTGCGTGGGAGGTTGAAGAGTCGGAATCTGAGTGTATGTCCACTGCAAATGACATGCTGGACGTCTGTGTGGGGTCCTGGAATACTGCCTTCGTTTTGGCTTGCCATAAATGGGCCACCAAGACATCGAATGTAGAGCATATGCTGATGATATTGTCTTCCATTGCCTTTTGTTTCAGGCGTTGCAGCATCTCCGGAGAGAATGTAAATGCTCTGTAGGATTTCATTTCCGGGAGTTTTTTAGGAGAATGCGCCTATGTACCTGATGCAATGAATGCAGACATACTGACTTGGTGTTCGAGTAACTCATGATGTTGGTGATTGATATGCGGATGAATCATAGCTTTCAAAGAGGTTCTGTCAAAATTGGGTTCGAAGAGGAGGCCTCCCCTCGCCATGGATGCAAAGTTGATGACAGATTCTGTAGTAGATCGGCCAGCCGAATCACGCTGAAGTTGTCGTCAGAATCTACGATTGAGTATGCAGTTTGAAGATTTGTAAAATTGTATAAAGAAGAACCAATTATTGAACAGATTTACACAATTTAAAATAACGGTTCTCGACGTTCTTCGGTGCCGAGAGAATGTATCGCTAATTTGATTGTGAGAACCTGTTATATGTTGTAGACTCTTGTTGTACTTCGGTGCTCCAAGATCGACAATTACAGGTTACATTTACCTAGTGAGATTAAAGTTTTGTGTGTAAGTGTTTATGTAAAAATAAGAACTTGTATTTTGATGCAAGCTGGCAGCCCCAGTATCAAGTACATTGTTTTTATTGGAAGTCACCTTGTATAAAGGAATGTTGAGGACATTCTATATCCAAACTTTTCTTCTAGATACTGAAGGATAGTCGAAAGAAAAAATCTGACAGATGAAGGCAAGTTCATAGAATGCATCAATAGTTGTCAACTTTTATCACGGAAGCCCCGATGAGCCAAGTTGTCAATTTGTCTAGTATACAAGTGCAAGAAAGATGGTCAGAGGCGTTTTGACTTTAAATGTGTCGATGGAAAGATCGAAGAAGAGGAAGAAGAAAGAGCGGAAGCCGTGTGATTGCAGAGTGAGTTTCAGTGCTGAGGAAGACCAGATCAGACAGACAGATGAAAGTTCTAGTGATGTAATCTTTTGTATTGTAATTTGTAAAGTAAGCATTAAGGGAGGGTATTAGAATAAAGCTTACTTTAGGAGACTAGATTGGGTTGGTTGAAGATTTGTAGGAGGCTATTGAGATATCTTCTCAACCACTCCCTCCAAATATGGAATCGGTTGGATCTGAATCCAACTATATATTTACCTATGTATGTGTGTAAGAGTGCAGTAATACAATCTATTGTTTGTGTGTTATTCTTGTGCAATGGTTGCTCTTCCAATTTCTAAATTTTTCAAGAGATAAGCACTGTTATTTCTTTCAGGATAGGGCAAGAGAATAATCAAAGTGTTCATGGAGTGCAGAGTGCAAAATCCTTTGAATTTCATATCACTGCAGTGCTATCCGATGATGGCTCACTATTGTTCCTTGAGCTTCAACTACACACTAAGTATAGAGCTATAGATCAAGGATCAATTCACTCAGCAACTAGTGCATCAGCAGGCAAATGGATTTCCATCACAACAAGTTAAGAATACAGTCCTTGATCAGCAGCTCACACAAGCTTTTGTGATTTTTGTAATAGTGACACTATCAACAACAAATAGAACTACTTTAACAGGAACCCTGCATCTTTGAAGTACCTCACATTTCAGGGTATGAATGCATTCAGTCATAAAACACTTGACTGTGAATGGAGTCTACAAGAAAGAAATAGTAAAAGGAGAGACCAAATCAATGAGGAAGGATTTATGCCTTGAGCAGTAAAAGGCTGGGATAACATTCATTTTTGCAATTTTGAAGACTGTTTCAAAACAGATCTTTCAGTGGCTTAGATAGACTTTCACAACTGTCCTTAGCCACCAAAATTAGAGCTTTCGGTGGCTTAATCATTCTATTTTTTTCTCCCAATCCACCGAAAGCGCAGGAAATGCCAAAATGGCATTCTTTTTGCATAGATCTCAGTTTTGTTAATCCAAATGGCATGAGAACGATTTCTAAGTGAAGATTATAATTAAGGGCACCTGTTCTAGTTCTCTGTCTCGGTTTTAAAGGTGCCAACAAGGTGGAAATGATGAAGCTTCTTTTCTATTTTTGGCTTAAAAACTGCCTTTATGTCAAGGTGGCAATTTTGACTTATCCCACAACCTATGAAGATCTACTATAGCTGTGGAAGACTTGGAAGGCCAGGAAGACTATTGAGATAAGATATTGACCAAGCAAATAGGATCTTTTCCTATTTTCATGTATCAGTTTTTGACTTTCTATTTCAAGCCAATTTGTTCCAGTTTTCTAGGATCAGGATATATGTTGTAAAGGCTATAAAGCCAAGAATATTTGATGAACCAAGGGGTTCGAGTCTGGATACAAAAACCTTGATGCTATTGTAATAGAATTTTCTCATATATAATACAGAAGCACATGTTCCTTTCATTATTATTGTCATATTACCATCTCTTTTTCTTTTCTGTACTTTCAATGATTGTTTTAATTCAAGTTTGTCTTAACTGCTAGTGACTGTCATTTCACTTTGTCAGTTTATAAGATTGATTTGATAGTAATTTGTACTATCTTTATTCAGCCCATCACATATGTGTTCTGGCAGATAAATATAGTCTTTGTTCACCCACCAGTTCAGCTACTTGTCTAATATTTAATTCTTCAAAGCCTTGTCTCATCTGGTTATGTATTTGAATTTCTTGAGAGTAAGTCAGTTATCTAGTATCCCATTTGATCCAATAAACACATAAAACCAAAACACATTTTAAGTTACCGGGCTTCTTCAAGCTACAACCTGAGAAGGACTCCTGGAGTGATAACAACAGGGATGAATTACAATCATATATTCTTTTGGTTTACGATACATTTGATTGTTTGATGTATTTTAGCAATAATCATGATCTTTTCCTCCTCATTTTAACATTTTTTGCTCAATACAACCCCTCACATATCCCAGGACCCTTCTTTACCCCCTTCTCATTGACAACTATTAAACAATTTGTATGGATTGGATTGCATGAGTCTGATATGTTGCTTAGGAAAATTTTATTTCATATTTAATAGAGTTGTCATGTATGGTTGTTAAAGAAACTATTTGCTAATAAATTATGCATACAGGAATGATCTTTTTCAGCATAGGTAGCCATGGTCGGGGTAACCGAGGAAGGGGAAATTGGAACAAGGGCCCTAGAAGGAAAATATTCTCTATACACTTTGATGCAGACTAGAAAGAGTTAGGCTAGCTATTTCAAGATGGATTTTTTAACTGGATTGGGAAAGGAGTGGTTCAACCTAGCACTGAAAGGCCTCCCTTCCAATCCCCACAAATCCCTGGTATCCCAGTGCATCCTCATGTCTCACTACAACATGAAGTCCCTGAAAATGATGGATGGAAAGAGATTGTCAACCCGACAGTCTCCCAACATCGTGGTTGGCCTAACTTTTCTCTACTTGCTCATCCACCTATTAATCAAATTGTCCAAGCTTCCGCTGTCCACTCACTAGTACAGTATTCCCATGCAAGAAAAAGGTTAAACACCGAGGCCCACCATGCTCCTGACAAAAGAAAATCCATTGTTGCCCCTCCCTCAGCCTAAAATGACTCTGATAAATGCATGTCCTCCCACATGCATTTAAGAGATGATTTCTCTCATGTGATCAGTGAGATTAGGCCTAAAGGCTCCACACATCCTAAGGCAAATTCAGAGAGATCAAAACGTAACAACAACAATACGGGAAAGATTGCCTCTGAGAGTGGCAAATATGGATTTTAAGTTTTTATTTATGAATTGTTGAGAACAGTTGACTTCTGAAATTTTGGACAACACACTGTTTTTGGATATATGGGTAATATATTTTTGGAAATAATTTCAATTATCATTGATATAAATTGTCAAAATATGAAAGTGATGATGGGAGTCACAAGGAGGGATGTTTTGTTTGATTAACTAGTTGTGTTATGATTGTTAAAGAACTAAAGGGAGTCACAAGGGGTCCCACCTACTAGTTATTATTTATTTAAAACACTTATTATGATTTTATTACTTTTCCCCCTTATGATTTGGTTAAGTTTTAGTTAACTTAACTAAAGAAGTAGTTCAACTACTTCAACCAGTTCTAATTTGTTTAAAGGAAAAAGGAAAAGTAGGAACAAGAGGAGAATAGGAGGAGAAGCATACTAAGGTTTGTTCTTTGATTTTTGTTCAGATAATTCAGTTTTCATTCATTCCTTAATTCATTCGAAGCCTAATTCTTTTTTATGATAGCAGGGTCCTATTGTAGACAACAAGATTCAGGGATGAATTACATCATTTAGAAACTTGTTTTTCATAGGTGTTGATCTATCTTTGATAGTCTGTGTAGACTTGTCTGTTTGTGAATTAGATTCCATGATCGACAAAGGCTATTGTACAGAGTCGAGTGGGAAGCAATCTATGGAAAGCTAATCCATCTTTTAAAGTTCAGATTTTTTACTTTCTTTCAAAAGTCCTTTTGTATGTTTCATCGTGGACATCTAAGTTTGACTGTGGTCCAAAACTTCCTCAGAAAATTTTGTAAAGAGAACGATTCTTTTGATGAATTGGAATGAAATAAACGATTTCTTTATGTCTCATCTATTTTGATTATTGACTTGGTGTCTTTAGTTCAATCTCTATATTTATGTTAGCATCTATTATGTTCATAAAATTACATAAATAATGAGTTTTTCAGAAAGCTTTTATTTATAAAAAACCAGCCTAAGCACTTGTAAACAATACTTGTGAATCAGGATACCAATTTGATGGCTATAAACATAGGGTGATATTCCCATCTATCTTGCTTTAGCCAAGCAGGATCTGAAAATGTTTGAGTAAGATCATTTCATATATTTTCCTCCACATTTATTTTGGTGACCATACTGGGGAAATCTTCAATATTTCTCTGGTTGATTTTTATGCTTGATTATCATCGAATACATCTATTTTTTCTGATATTGATTCTTTGACTATTATATTTCTTAATGATTGTACATGTTTCAAGGAAGCCCAATATTGAGCCCGATCTTCAAGATCATACCAACATTGCTTTGAATCTCTTTAACACCATTTTAGACACTATTAATACTTGGGCTAAGATTAATCATTCATTGGCAGCAATTTAATGAGATATTAGTTTACAAGAATAATGGGAAGCTAGACATAGACAACCTAGAAATCAACAATAACATTCTTGTTTATGCAGATTTGTCCCTCTTTTCATGTCCTTAGACTCTTGTGTTTCTAGGAGAAGAAGAGAATTATCACCTGAAATTAATCCTATTGCTGAAATAGGAAGAAGAAACGTTGTGTTATCTACCCAACAAAGTGCTCTAAGGAGAACTTTGTCTGATTCATCCAGTTCATCTTTCTCTCCCTCGCCTATCATCCACAAGATGGCATCTAATGGTGGCTCTGGTGGCACTGGAAGTGCTTCCTCCTCTCAGTATTCATCTTCTTCAGTGATTGGTAGTTTATATCGCCACCATATCCCTGTCCAATCTACCACAAATCCCACCAAAGTCAACAAAAAGTATGGGCTTTTTAAATTTGAAGAAGAAGCCACAACCACACCATGGCATGTTTCCTCTCCTCTTAACCTAGCACCTGCTAATCGTCCACTTCCTAAATTCCAGGAGAATCTTCCCATATTTTTGGGAAATAACAATGTTTGTTCAAATGAACACCTGGTGGCATTTTCTAATGCTTGTCATGACATAGGAGTTAATGACAATGATACTTGCATGGACTTATTTGTCAATTCCTTGGAGGGAAAGACTGCGGCCGATTTTTTTGACCTTCCTCCTAATATTCTATCTACTTGGGAGGAGTTATTCTATTGTTTCAAATCCACCTATGGGCAATATAAAATCCTAGCTGAGCAATTACAGGAGTACAATAACATCACCTATAAGAATGGTGAGACCATCAAGTCCTTCAACTTGCGTTTCACTAAGTTATACAATCAAATCCCTGAACTCATTCGACCTCAGAACCAAGTCGCTTTCATTCATTAATACAATGAATTTCCTTGCCCATATCATCATAGGCTTGAGGAAAAACCCATTGATAACCTTGGTTCCTCTCTGCATACTTGTTTAGAGTATGAAGAACATCTTGAAAGAACAGGTCTTCCTGAGGGAGAATAATTAAAAAAAAATACATGTCTTCCCTCTTACAGCTAGTACAAGATATGAATAATCGTATGATAGCGTATGAGAGAAAAGGAAATGTCTCCCCTCTCACCCCTAGAGATTCATCCTCTTCTGCACCCCCCTTTAGAAATCCAATTGAAAATAATTTTCAGCCTAAAGCTATCATGCCTCAAAGTTGGTGTAACTTTTACGAGGAACACCACGAGGAAACCACATGTGAGGTAAGGAAGAGAGCCAAAGATAAAATCTTTGGTAAAAGACTAGAAACTAACATCGATGTCCTAGATTTTGTAGAGCCAGAAGATGTCATGATCATCAATACTAGGAACAAATCCTATGCTCCTAAAGGCAAATATGATCCTCCCTGAAACTATTCTATCCCGAAATCATCCTCACCAGCTGCTATTGTTCAGGTTCCTAAGGTTCCTGACAGTCAAGAAACTAACTCCTCTCTCCCCTCTTCCAAATACAATATTATGAATCAGTTGGCCAACATCAAAGTAGATGCCACCCTTCTGGACATGGTTGTTGTCCCTGAACAATAGAGGCATCTAAAACAATTCATGGAAGGAAAAGATTCCATTGTATCCAACCTCTCTGAAGAGGTAAATGAAGATGATTCATCTGTAAATAAAGTAGTTGTACATAACTTTAGATACCCTGTAAAAAATATTCCTTTTTATATTTCTATAAAGATTCTGAATAAGATCACCCATTGTTGCCTCATTGATGGTGGTTCGGGCCCAAGTGTGATGTCGAAGATTATTATGGAAGAGCTAAGATTGTCTTGTACAAATGAAAATGACAAGAGCATGCTCTCTTATAATAGTCTATAACAAATTACCATAGGTGAGATTAAAGATGTGACCTTAGTTTTGTGTGCACACCCTGAAATGAGGACAACCCTTAGTATTCAGGTAATTGATATGCCAATAATAAATTACTCAATCATCTTGGGAAGATATTGGCAAGCTTTGACGATGGGATACCTCTCACTCAATATGACACACTTATCCATTCCTTGGAATGGTAAAAACATTATAGTCCTTAGAGAGGGAAGGATTTCACCTTACATAAAAAGTGTCCCACAACCTAATGTCAACTATATCAAAGAGGACCTAGGGTTGTATTCAAAATTTGTTGAGGAGGATAACATTCCCTTGGAACAAATCGATTTAGATGATGGTATGTGGCACATGCACTTTGATGGTTCATGCTCTAGTGAAGGTAACAAAGCTGGCATAATCTTGTACTCTCATGTGGGGAAAATTTATAACTTTTCTTACAGGTTGGAGTTTTCTTGCACAAATAATGTCAGTGAATTTGAAGCTTTATTATTAGGCATTGAAAACACCTATAATCTTGGTTGTGGTCACATTTCAGTTTTTGGAGATTTTGAGCTTGTTTTGAACCTTGTATGTAAGATATACTCTCCTAGAAACAAGTTGATGAAATGATACACCCAAAATGTTTGGGCACTTATCTCGAACCTATTATCTTTCAACATTACTCATGTTAAGAGGGAATTGAATTCAATGGCTGATTGGTTAGTTGTTTTTGCAGCCTCTCCTAATTGCCAACTTCTTCCATACAACCCTAATTGTATTTTTCAATCTCTGTATCATCCACATATCCCTAAAAATATAGAATCTTGGTAGGTCTTCCCTAGCGATGAGAGAATATTTTCTTTCATTCAAAATGAACCTTATAATCCCAAGGAAATTATATCCATAGAAGATAACAAGATTCCTAAGGGCTTGAATCCTCTAGAGAGTTTGTTGTCAGCGAGTGATGTAGGAAATAAAGAGAAACAAAAAGAAAAGGAGTCGAAAAGGAAGGTGGGTGAAACCATATCCTTGACCATTGGGACACCCGAGTCTCCAAAGAATGTTAAAATAGGTGCCCAATGTTCCGATGAAGAGAAAACGAAGTTTTTCAAGCTACTTGGTGAATTTCAATATGTTTTTTCTTGGTCTTATGAGGATCTGCATGGTTTTGATCCTTCTCTTATACAGCATGCCATTCCCATCAAGGAAGGCATAAAACTAGTTAAGAAAAAACAAATACCTATCAACCCTACACTGGAAGGGACTATTCGAAAGGAGTTGGAAAAACTCTTGAAAGATGGAATCATCGTTCCGATCAAATATTCTGAATGGGTTTCAAATTTGGTTCCTGTTCGAAAATCCATTGATCATATTAGATTTTGCATTGATTTTAGTGCATTTAATCGGGCTATTATAAAAGATCACTTTCCTGTCTTGAACATGGAAATGATTCTGCAACAAGTTTCAAGGTCATAGATGATGCCCTTACTTGACAGTTTTTCTGGTTATAATCAAATTTAGATAAAAGGGGGAGATACATACAAAACCACCTTTATTACTCATTGGGGCACCTTGACTTATGAACGTATTCCTTCTGTCTTATCTGGTATGAGTACCACTTTTAAAATATCTATGCAAATAACTTTCAACAATTTGATCGGTGAGATTATTCATGTTTATCTTGATGATCTAATCGTGTACTTTAAAGGGATATCAATTGTCTCAAAGTTTCAAAATTTATGGTTGGGTCCTTTCAAGATCGCTTTCATCCTAGGTACTAACTCTTACATTTTAAAAGATTTGCAGGAGCAATTGTTTTCCTACATCACTAACAATTCTCACTTAAAACACTATGTGGAACCAACTTGAAAAGTTTTAACGCTGTTTGGATTTTTTGTATATTAGTAGTCTAGTTTTTCTTTCATTTTCACCATTGTTTTTCTTTTTTGCTTTTTCAGTAGTTTAATTTATTCTTTCCTTTTTAGTATCTTTCATGCTACTTTTGCAATTCGGTCATTTTATTTCTACTTTTTAAATTTTGCAATCCTATTTCTATCATGAATTTTATTGATTTTTAGTTTAATTTTGGTCAAGAATAAGATGTTGGATCAGTTTTTCCACACTGACACTCCTGCAAAGTATTGTTAGTCAATAAAAATCAATCTTACACAGTTGTTACAATGTTCCCCCTGAAAGCATAATTGAATTTGTTATATGCTTTCACTGTTATCTTATAAAGAAATTGGTTATCTCTCACTTTTGCTTTCCATTTCTTCATCCATTTGAGAATTAAAAAGAGAAAGTCCATAAATTTTTCTCCTGGAACAAAAGAGCAAATTATGGTTGAATGATTATGCATACATGGATAAACCCCCTCATACTTAACATTTTCCATGAGTTATTCCCAAATTCTCGGTCATTTTTCCATTAAATCCGCTCACTTCCCCCTGTTGCATAATCATTCTGGTTATACCTTCTTGATCTATTGTTCTTGGTCTATGAAACCATACATTATGAGTTCTAATCTGTTTGAAACAAATTTCCATGTGGAGTCGCCATTTTTTTGACGATTAAAATCACAACAAGGATTTTGTCCGCAAAGTATTGCTTAAGCCTATTATTTAAACTATGCTAACGATATATAATACTAGTAGGTGGGACCCCCTTGTAGACTAAAGGATCCGAGATAGTCTTACTACACATTTTATGTTGTTTTTTCAATGTTTCTTACAGGGTTCTACATGATTGATGATGAAATATTGGTTTTGTTTACGACATAATGGCAGATGGATAATGCATTTGATGTGTTGATTCTATTATTCTAAGCTATAAAATTCCATGTTATGAATGGCTTATATTTACTGTTATTTCATTGCCATTGTCACCATGATTCATTATATGGTATACCTGCACAAGACACATGTTAGTAACAACAAGAAACAAGAGCAATGGAAAGAGACCTGTAAAACAAAATCCAAGGAACTATACTATACTATGCTATGCTATACTATGTGCAAATGAAATTAAAAGAAATTAATGTTAGTCCTAACTAGCAATGTTAGTGGCTATACGATTTGTATTGAGTTATGTCATCCACATTTGATATATGGATTAATGGTATGGTTTTGTAAATGGTTAATATGGATTGGGTGGTGCAATTGGCAAGAAATGTATGCAAGTTTCGATGCATGGAATTAATGGTATGGATTAATTGTATGGTTTAGCTAGGTGTCGTGTACTATGAAATTGAATGAAATGGAGGATGGAAGCGACATGCAGTAAATTCACGTCACTCCATACTTATCCCACTGGCCATTACCCTAGCATGGTTATTGTTCATTTGGTTTTGCTGTGGTTAAGCTCTGAGATTCAGGCATGGAAGAAATTGCTCAACCAACTCACATTTTTAAGGTCATTGGTTACAGGTATGGTTCTTTTCACCCATCCATGAATTTGCTCTGTGTATGAAATGTACATCAGCTCAGTAATGTGTTTGTTTTTGTTTTCTTTAGGTTGGAAACTGTGTAAATGTATGATGTTTTCTCTAGAATGACTGTGTGTGTTATTCATTGCAAATGGAAAAATCTATGGTTGAAGTCCTGGTTTCATTGGTTGTTATGTGTGGTGGAAACTGTGATGGCTCTCTTTTGTCTTTATGGGTTTTTGTTGGAGGGTTTCACTCTGATTAGCCTTGATGGCCATCTCCTCATAGTTATGGTAACCATATCTGGTTGTATTCAGTGCTATGGGGTTGATGTGTATGTTTCGATCCACCTTTTGGCCACTATATATGTTTTCACCTGGTCGTGGTCTCTTTTTGTGTGAATTGACATCAACACAATTGGTTATTGGGTAGCCATTATGCCAAGAAGTATGCTTTAGGGTTGTTGATAGTACCTGGGGTCTAAATTTCCATTGGCATTGTTATGTGTTGGTTTGGCTCTTGAGAAGAGAGTGAGGGTTATGACTTTTTGCATTCTTGGTATTGGTTGCTCTCCAGTAAGGAATCTTTGCTCCTCTGCATCGTGGTCTACCCTACCTCGTGTTGAACTGTTACCCTATTTTACAAGGCTAAGGGTTACGAGGCTTATGGTTTCATCGTCCTTGTCTTGAAGGTCTCTCACCTATTGTTGATGTGGTCGACCTCCAGTCACCCTGTGTTTTCATGATCAAGCAAACCCATGATAATTTCTTGTGTTCATGGTTACAAAGCTCGATTTTGATAAAAACAACTAGTCACACTCTTGTTTGGTCTCTTGTTGACTATCATAACTTGGTTGAGTAGTATTGATAGTGGCATGGATTATTGTCTCGTCTTTGTTTGATCGAGTTGTTGGAAAGTTGTAATTGGAAATGGTAATTGGTATATACTAGTTGCATGCTTTTGTTATGACAGTTGAATCGATAACTCATGATTGTTTAATTGGTTGATTGAAAGTAATCATAAATGTATAGACACATAGATGTCTCTTTTCATTATGCATTGGTCTGTGTGTTCCTACAACATTGTATAAATTGAAGTGGTGATTGTTGTGTGTTTAATTTGCCCGATCGAGATTATTGCAATTTGAAGAGTTGATGATTGTGACCTGGATGTCTACTGTATAAGATTTATGGATACATTGTCCATGTTTTTGTTTTATTGCACCATCAGAGATGAGAATGAGGTTTTGGTAGTATGGTTTCATTGAAAATTTAATTGTTAAATTTTTCAAAGGAATGGAATCGGGCATCTTTTAAAAGAGTCTGTTCAACTCAGGAAAGACCTGTGTCTATGTTTGATTTGAGAAATTAAATTATGGGCATTGGTTGATGTTTTCTTTCTTTATTATGCTGAACAAAGTTGAAACAATATGATTGTGTGTTCATTGGATTTTGTTTTAAATATAAAAGGGAAGGAAATGAAAAGAAACATAATTCCTTTAACAAGATGGGTGAAAGTCATGACGATTCTAAGTATGATTATACATTGTGTTAATTAAAAGTTTTTAAAGAAATTGGATGTGGGACAGTGAAATTTTTTTAACACAGAATAATTTTTTAATTGGTGACAATAATTGTTTAATTGGTGTTGGAATAGTTGTATTGAATACAAAATTGTTTTTATGGATTACTTAATTAGTTTTTCGAACAATATTTTCTTTTTTTCCCTACCATTATTTCACTTTTCTCACATTACAATCCCCCTCCCTTCCCATATTCACTATCCACTCCTCGTTCCTAAAATTTAATTATAGTTAAGATAAGTTATGTATCATGACAGTTAAAGGATCATAGGGATGAATTACAATGATATGTTCTTTTGGTTTACGATACAGTTGATTGTTTGATGTCTGTGAGAAGTAAGCATGATATTCCCCCCCCTCATTTTAACATTTTTCACTCAATACAACCCCTCGCATATCCCATAACCCATGTTCACCCCTTGCTCATTGACAACTATTAAATGATTTGTATGGATTGGATTTCATGAGTTTGATATGTTGTTGAGGAAACTTTTATTTCATATTTAAAAGAGTTGTCATGTATGGTTGTTAAAGAAAGTATTTGCTAATCAATTATGCATACATGAATGAGATTTTTTAGCAGAGGTATCCATGGCCAGGGTAATTGAGGAAAGGAAAATTGGAATAGAGGCCCTAGAAGGCCAAGATTATCTATACACTTTGATGCAGACTCCCAAGAGTTAGGCCAACTATTTCAAGCTGGATGTTTTAACTGGATTGGGAAAGGAGTGGTCCAACCTAGGCCGGAAAGGCCTCCCTTCCAAGCCCCATAAGTCCTTAGTATCCCAGTGCCTCCTCATGTCTCACTACAACCTGAAGTCCCCGAAAATGACAGATGGCAAGAGATTGTCCACCTGGAAATCTCCCAACATCGTTGTTGGCCTAAATTGTCTCTACGTGCTCCTCCACCTATTAATCAAATTGTCCAAGATGCCCCTGTCCACTCACCAATACAGTATTCCCATGCAAGAAAAATGTTAAAAACTGAGGCCCACCATGCTCCTGACAAAGGAAAATCCACTGCTACCCCTTCCTCACCCTCAAATGACTCTGATAAATCCATGTCCTCCCGCATGCATTTGAGAGATGATTGCTCTCATGTGATATGTGAGATTAGGCCTAAATGCTCCACACAGCCTAAGGAAAATTCAGAGAGATCAAAAGGTGACAGCAACAACAAGGGAAATATTTCCTTTGAGAGTGGAAAATATGGATTTTAAGTTTTTATTTATTAATTGTTGAGAACACTTGACTTCTAAAATTTTGGACAGTACACTATTTTTGGATATATGGGTAATATATTTTTGGAAATAATTTCAATTATCATTGATATAAATTGTCAAAATATGAAATTGATGATGGGAGTCACAAGGAGGGATGTTTTGTTTGATTAACTAGTTGTGTTATGATTGTTAAAGAACTAAAGGGAGTCACAAGGGGTCCCACCTACTAGTTATTATTTATTTAAAACCCTTATTATGATTTTATTACATTCCACCCTTAACTAAAAAGTTGGTTGAGTTTTAGTTAACTTAACTAAAGAAGTATTTCAACTACTTCAACCAATTCTAATTTGCTTAAAGGCAAATGGAAAAGGAGGAACATGGGCAGAATGGAAGGAGAGGCATACTAAGGTTTTCTCTTTAAGTTTTGTTGAGATAATTAAGTTTTCATCCATTCCTTAATTCATTCGAAGCCTAATTCTTTTTTATGATAGCAGGGTCCTATTGTAGACAACAAGATTCGGGGATGAATTACATCATTCAGACACTTGTTTTTCAGAGGTGTTGATCTATCTTCAATACTCTGTGTAGACTTGTATTTTTGTGAATTAGATTTCATGACTAACAAAGGCTATTGGGCAAAGTCGAGTGAGAAACAATATGTGGCAAGATGATCCAACTTTTAAAGTTCAGTTTTTTTATAATATGTCAGAAGTCCTTTTGTATGTCTCATCAGGGACATCTAAGTTTGACTTTGGTCCAAAACTTCCTTAGGAAATTTTGTAAAGATAACGATTATTTTGATGAATTGGAATGAAATAAACGATTGCTTTATGTCTCATCTGTTTTGATTATTGACTTGGTGTCTTTATTTATGTCTCTATATTTATTTCAACATCTGTTATGTTCATAAAATTACATAAATAATTAATTTTTTAGCAAGCTTTTATTTATAAAAAAACAACCTAAGCACTTGTAAACAATACTTGTGAATTAGGATACCAATTTTGATGGTTATAAACATAGGGTGATATTCCGGTATATCTTGCTTTAACCAAGAGGGATCTGAAAATGTTTGAGTAAGATCATTTCGTATCTTTTCCTCAACACTCTCCAAGGAGCCCGAGTGAGTTCGACCAATGTTTGTTCTAGGTACATCAAACACTTCCCTTCACTGTCATCTTGTGTAAGGAACCTAAAGATTATGGCCACTAAGGATACCAAATCACAGTCAGCCTCTAGGAGGGTATAATCGACAGTCGAGTCCGAACGTATGGGCAGGATATCAAGTCTGAAATTATTTAAGAGAACTGAGGACAAGTGGACCAGTAAACTATAGATGACCTTGAATGGATTCAGAATTCATGAAGCTCCAAGAAAAACAATTTAACCCCAAGAAGAACCCAAAAAATACGATCATACTACTACGATTGGTTAAGCCTCGAAGGGACAATCTTCATTTCTCTCTCGTACGCAACCTCGTGTTTAACCCCTCTGTGAGAGGGGGATCCCAGCTATGCTTATATGAAGGTTGTATTTTACTCTCCTTATTACAAGATTCTCCATTTTTTTAATCCTTTGAAGATTTATTCATACAACCCATTCCAAAGCTCTAGTCCTAGTCTATTTTTGGTGTAAAGATCTAAAAATTAAAGTTTATAGTTTGATTTTAATTAGCGTTCATTCTCATGGTTGTTTGTTACACAAAGGTGAATGATAGTGAAACTGATGATGTTTGAGACTCAACTCCCAAAGAGGTGAAAATAATGAGATGCAATTTTTTTTTCCAATGAACTTCTAGCTATGGGAAGGAGAAGAGTTTGTTTTCTTTTGTCACTAAAAAACACTCAAGAATGAAAAATTTTATACTATTTTTTTCTCAACAAGAATTCAAACAATTGACAAATTATAATGAAAACCTTTCCAATATCCAAAACCAATGCATACAATTATTTATTTGTTTGATTGTGAATGTAAATTAAAATGTTCATCTAATGCTTCATCCTTTCACTAATAATGAAAAAGGTTCACTACTATGATTTGAAAAAGAGGAAGGAAAAGTACACAAACAAAGACACTCTCAGCAGTAAACAAGAAACCAAAAGAAGAACAACTACCAAACTATTCACTCAAAGGAAAAATAATAAGAAACAAAAAGTCACACTTTATAGTCTTCCAGAATTGAGTAAGGGATCAAAGATAAAGAAAACAATACTGTGATCAATGACCTTCCTTATGAAAACCTCCAATCAATTAGATAATCGAGAAGAGCAACAAAAAGAAACCAAGTTTGAAAGTGAACAGTTGATTTTTGCAATAGGGAAAGACAACACAAACTCAATAAAGAATAAAAGAATGAAAAGTAGCAAGTTTGAGTCAGACATAGGACAATATCTGACAGAATAGGATCTGAGTGAGAGAAAAAGCTCCAAGGACTATGCCTAGAAAGAAAAAAAATTGTAATTTTTCAAATGAAGAAAAATCGACGCTCTGGTAACCAAAGCACCAGAGTGCTACAATGCTCCCTGATAGACTCTAGGGGAGCATTGATCAAGCAATTAACACTATGACTTAAATTGTAGAGGGGTGCTAGTCCTAAGAAATGTTTTAGAAAAAATTAGAAATATCTATAACCCCAAGAAATTCAATCCGAGACTCTGTGAGACAACTTAGCAAAGATGAAATATGTAAGGACAAATTAAATCAATAAATGGGATAAAAAGATAGTAAAAAGGCATGGACAAACAAAGGAAAGAAAAAAAACTAAAAATTTTATCCCCGGTGGAGTCACCAATTTATGTTATGGAAATATTCCCCTGTGGACATGTAAACTTTCCCTTAGAATACACAGCCCTATACCAAGGCAAAAAACTACCACTGGACACTACCACTCTTATAGATTAATTTTATCCATCGAAAAAGAGATAAGGAGGGAGAGTATGATGTACCTAACTTTCGAAGTTTGTCCAAGTTTCTCTAATCCACGAGTTATGAACAATACCTGCAATGGAAAACATGAGACAAATGATTATCTCCTACCCTAATGGATTAGAAAAAATCAATCGATCTACGAAGATTAATACAAGCATAGACAAGTACATGTAAACACATACTAGAAGTAAATAGGCAAATTATATTAATTATAACTTCAAAAGGAAATTTAGAATCTTCAGATGATGTTTCAACAACCCCTCCAAGTCCTCCTCATCCAACCCTTGCTCGAAAGATCCATAATTAAAATAATAATCATTTGTTGATTTTTTCCTCCCTTGTTCACCACGAGATTTCCTCCATTTGTAGGCTTTGAGAGACTCAACCACCTTGGTTATATTTGTAATTATTTTAGGATATGGCTCCAATAGTTGTGATATCTCCTTTAGATGCATCCTAAGGGTTATATTTGAGCCAAACCAACTCGATCCATCCATAGCTATCCTTATAATAAAATGAGATTTCTTCCACAATTTTCTCAACCGAATTGACGCTCCCTTAGAATGGGAAACAAAGTGCTACAACACTCCCTATGAGATGGAAAATGAGCACTAGCAATCCCTCTATATTAGTAGGGGAGCATCGATCTTCCCAAAATTTTGCAAGATGAGCAATTCTCATAGAAAAAAACATTTGTTTCGACTTTCAGATGATGGGGATTCCTTTTCTAACATGTTTTAGGGTTTGTATAAAGTATTTTCATGGCGTCATTCATGATGCGACACTTATGGAACAAGAATGTGACACCTACGACACTTGTGACAAAAGTGTGACACTTACGACACTTATGACAATGAGAATGTAACATTATAAAAGTGAGGAATTTTGATTTGTAGCAACCATCCTCACTGAAA
This sequence comes from Picea engelmannii, assembly GCA_009831015.1. Classification (NCBI taxonomy): domain Eukaryota; kingdom Viridiplantae; phylum Streptophyta; class Pinopsida; order Pinales; family Pinaceae; genus Picea; species Picea engelmannii. Next base: position 402,044 of record ML786120.1, read on the forward strand.
ATAACTTCCCATCTGAGAAATTGTCATCTAAATTTCCTATATCCTCCTTTGATAATATGTGTGATAGATTATTTGGTTCTACATTCAGCTTCCCTGGTTTCACTATGACTTCAAATTCGTATTCCATAAATAATAGGAGCCACCTGCACATTCTCCCCCCCAACACTGGATTGTTTACTAAGTAGTGTAATGAAGAATGGTATGTATACGTCTTTAAGTGAGACCCAAATATATAATGTATGAATTTCTATAGTGCATAGACCATCATCAATCCTTCTTTTTCTATGGTTGTGTAGTTCTTCTCTACTATAGACAACTTCTATCTTGCAAACGAAATTGGGTGATCTATGTCTCCTTCCCCTAGCTAGGATAGAACTACACCCAATGCTATGGACAATGTGTCCACATGTACATGAAATTCCTTGTTCCAATATGAAAAAATTAAAATCAGCGTGGTCACCAACTTTTGTTTTAGGGTGTCTAACCCCTTCTGGTAGTCTTCATTCCATTGAAAATTTTATTCCTTATTTATTAACTTCTCCATCGACATTGTGATCCACACATATTACTTGATAAATTTCCTATAATAACCTGTATGAACCAACACTTCCCTCATCTATCTGACTGATGTAGGTGGTTCTAACTCCAAATTTACTGCAGTGTTAGCTGGGTCTACCAATAGTCCATGTTTGCACACTACATGTCCTAACATAATTCCAAACAGTGTGAAACAAATGCACTTCTTCAAGTTGAACGAAATATGACACTATATGCAATGATCCAACATAAGTCAAAGAACTTATATATGATCCTTCATTATACTGAACACCATCCAATCATCCAAGTATACTTCTAGGAACTTATGGATGAACTCCTTGAATGTTGCAACTACTACCCTAGAAAACACCACAGGAGCATTCTTCAATCCAAAGGGCATAATCATGTATTGATAACTTTCCAATTCTGTCGCAAAACTAGTCTTGTATCGATCCTCTTCTGTGATTCTTATCTGATGGTACCTGGAGAATGTTGAATTATTGAGAGAGCGGGTGAATCAGTAATAGAGAAATTTAATCATTTTTAACCATATAATGCAAGTGTTATATCAGTGTAGCATTATTATCCAATACACATACATTGTACATCAATGTTTTTACGTGGAAACCCAAAGCGGGAGAAAATCACATAATTATTTTTTCTTATATGTCTTGAAGAATTACATTAATTGGAAGCACCAACTTCCTTTATTTTCTAGCTACAACTGGAAGGAGGATCCAAACCCCTAGTTTCCTAGGCTACAACCTGAGGGAAGATCCAACTCCCCAATTCTTTGTCTACAACCAGAAGGAGGCTACAACCTCCTAAGTTCTTTGACTACAATCAGAAGGTGGTTACAACCACCTATCATTGCCCCATCAAACCACCCTGAAATATAAGTAGAATGATGGAACCACTATCACATTATCACTGTGAGATATACCACTGTACAACTATGCCAACCTGTACCATTGAACTGAAACAAACTTGTACTACTTCCCTGCAATCAACCTATACCTGAGTTGAACATGTATCAACCAAAATAAAACAAATACATGACCTGTAGTTCTGCAACACGCGTATGTACCTTCCCTATCTATTATACAGCTCACGTATGTACACGAACAAACTGTTATGAAGATTGCATATGCCTTCTGAATACTAGCATTTTCTTTCTTCTGAAAAATTCTGACCCTCTGTAACTTCTTTCACATAGATATGTAACCTATCACTATATCCAGACTGTATATGTACCCTATGCATTCATCCTCATACATAACCTTTACCAAAAAACTCTATATCTCTCTCTAGTCATGTGCCATAAGTGTGTGTAATTATGAACAAGTATAATATCCCTCACATGATCTAGACTTCAAACCCTTTCTAATATTCAACCTCTCAATACATCAACCAATACAATCTCTCAACTATGTACCACAAAAACCCTTAGCCATATGCCAAGAAATACAAGATGTGCCTCAACTCTAACAAGAAGTATTAATGATAAATATACCATCATTGTATTTCTATAGATCTAACTTATACAAAAGATCCCATGCAACTACTAGTCTCTCTAGGGAGAATCCTCAAATATCCATAACCATTTCTCATGCATATGTCAAAATCCAAATATTCATAGAAATAAGACATACATTTTGAACCAATGGATAGATCTGATGTATCTGAGCACTATAGGCCTTCCTGGGAGCTTGATCTCAGAATATAGATCCTCTGCATCTTCATCTTCTCAATTTTCCATGGATTTACCCACATTTACACACCCTAATACACTTCCATCCCTTGTATGTATGCACCGTAATACACTGTCAGTCCACGTATGTACATACCCTAATACACTGCCATCCTACGTATGCCTAAGAAATTAGGGTTTTTTAGTATGTGTTGTAATTCTGAAACTTTCATTGTCAACCCTTGAAGTTCATTCCATGTCATGTCATGTCTAGAGTACCATGCTCTAGGAGCCTCTTTTAGACCATACAAGGCCTTCTTCAATTTACACACATAATCTTCATTCTCTGACAATTGAAATCCTTTTGGTTGTTCAATGTAGACTTATTCTTCAAGTTCCCTTTTCAGAAAAGTTGATTTCATGTCCATCTGATACACTTTAATATTCTTGGAGCATGCATAATCTAGGATCAATCAGATTGCTTCAATTCTAGAAACTGGAGCAAATGTCTCTTCAAATTCAATTCCTTCAACCTGTGCGTGTCCTTTACATACCAATCTAGCTTTGTTCCTTGTAACCTATCCATCTTCATTCAATTTATTTATGAATACCCACTTTGTGCCAATCACATTCTTATTCTTTGGTCTTGGAACCAATTCCCAAGTGTCATTCTTATCTATTTGATCAAATTCTTCATCCATGGCCTTATTCCAAAATTCATCCTTACTGGCCTCTTCAAAACGGTTTGGTTCAATCATAGATGATAGTGCTAGGTGCATTTGCTCTAGTGAACGAATTCTTCTTCTAGTCTCAACTCTTGCATCTTTGTTTCTGATAATCTGATATGAAGGATGATTATTCTATACTCGTTTTCTAGGTGTCTTTGGAGGCACTTGTTGAACTTTCTCTTCTACTTCTGTCTGATCCTCTTCATCTTCCCCTTCTACTTCTTCTTCATCTTCTACTTCTTCTTCGTAAAGTTGTTCCATTGATTCATTTTCTTATTCCTTTAATTCTCATCCACCTATTTCATCAATTGTTACATTGATGATTTCCACAACTTTGTTCAACCTCAAATTGTAAAACTTGTATGCATTCCTTGTACTTGAGTAACCAACAAGTACTCCTATGTCCACATGAGAGTCAAACTTTCCCATTCTACCATATTCTCTTTTGATGTAGCAGTTTATACCAAATACTCTAAAGTGCTTCACATTTTATGGTCTTCCTTTCCATATCTCATAGGGACTTTTATCAGTGGTGTTTCTAATCATTACTCATTTTTGAATGTGAACCATTGTATGCACTGCATGTGTCCAAAAGATATCTGTCAATTTGGAATCCATTAACATTGTTTGAGCCATTTCTTGTACTCTCTTGTTCTTTCTTTCAACAACTCCATTCTATTGAGATGTCCTAGAAACAAAGAATTACCTTTTTATTCCATGCCTTCTACAATTAGTCCATAAATTTCTTTGAAGTGAACTCTCCTCCATTATCAGATCTCAAAAATTTGATTTTTGAATCCATTTCATTTTCAACCATTTCCTTGTAGACCTTGAAGTTTTCAAAAGCTTCTGACTTATTCCTGAGAAATAAAACTACAATCATTATTGTATAATCATCAACTAATAACATAAAGTATTTCTCACCTTTTAAACCCTTTTTTGTAGTTGTTCCAACTAGATCAGTATGCACAATTTCCAGTGGTTTTGTTGTTGAATATTCTTTTGATTTAAACCTGGTCTTTATTTTCTTTCCTTGTTGACAATGCTTGCATAAAGTATTGGTTTGTTTCGTAATCTAGGGAATTTTTCTAATTTCTTCCTTTTTGTTGACTTTGACAAGGTTATCAAAGTGTATGTCACTAATTCTTCTATTCCATAGCCAACTTTCATCTTCCTTTCCTAGACAACACTTTTCATTTCCAATTTCACTTAGTACATATATGTTTCTTCAAGTTCTTACCGCTATTGCAATCAATTTTCCTGAACCTAATTTTCTTATCTCGCACTTTTGTGAATCGAAAGTAACTTTATGACCTTGGTCACACATTTGGCTCACACTTAGAAGATTATGTTTCATATCTTCTACTAGTAGAAAATTTTATGTCGTGGTATTCTTGTTTCTAATTCTGACTGTGCCTTTTCCAATGATTTTAGCTAAATCATCATTTTCAAAGGAGACTGGTCCATCTCTTTCCTTTCTTAATGTAATAAACCTATCTTTATCACCTGTCATGTGTTTTTAGCAGCCACTGTCAACATATGAACCACATTTCTTCTACTTATATTGTAGAGCGAGTGTGCATTCTTCATTGCTATACTGATTCTGCTTTTTTTATCCATGTTTTGTTCTAAGGCTCATGTCTGTGACTGTTGTTGTTCTGTAGTGGTTCTCTATGAGGAACTGTCATTCTGCAATCTTTGGCCATCTATCCAAAGTTGTTACACTTGCATCTTTCCACTTCAGTGCTCAATGATTCAAACTTGTTGTAGCTTCTTCTATGTTTTTCACTTGGCCTTCTTGGATAACCCTTTTGTGTATGACTTTCAAAGTTGTTTATGTTGTTTTTGTTATCTCTGCAATTTATAGATTTATGTCCAAAATTATTACATGCATAACATAAACAAAAAAATATAGCTTGATGCCTGAGATTTTAATATCTTCTTACAGGAGTTTCTCTTCTGGATCCTTCTTCTTCCTGAGGCCTATCTATCAGTCATTGATTCTAAAATATGAATCTTCTCAGTGGAGGAGTGTCCCTGTAATCTTCTTTGTAGGTGTTCATATCTCTTTTTATTGTTTCTACATATATTTTTGGATATGTTTCTTGTTCTATTTTTTTGGAGGTTGATCCATTTTCTGTCTAATTGTATCCAAGTCTGGACTTGTCATGATGGGGCTTTTGACTACTGATAATGTCATCCAAAACTTTTGAGTTGTTCTGCATATTTTTATTTTGAATATCCTTTCTTAATGTGACAATATATACTTCCAAATTTCCAATGATCATGTCTATTTCTTCTAGTTATTCTTTGAGTGCTTCTTCAATTGTTTTATCTTCTTCTATTTGAACCGTCAAATTTCTGATCATGTGTTCTAGTTCCTGAGTGTCTTCTTTCTTTTCTAGTTCCTCTTGTAGCTTCTTGTTTTTCTTCTTTTCTCTTCTTATAACTTCTATGGAACACAACAATTCTTCTCGGTAGTCAACTTCTGCCTCTTCATATTCTTCTTCATCCTCTTCATGTTCTTCTTCAGTGTCTTATTTTCCAGAGTCTTCTACTTCCATGAATAGAACTCTTTATGTCTCAGTGTCACTGACTTCATCTTCATCTGATGATGAGATGTCTTTATGGGTGCATAAGATTTTCTTGAAAAAATTCTTTGTGGTTATTTTTCCTTTATATGTTTGTTTTCTATTTGAGTAATCTTCATTATTCCTCTTATTTTTCTTATGAGGACATTTGTTAGAAAAATGACCAATACCATCACAATTAAAACAAATCAAAGGAAACTTACCTCTATATCTGCCACTGGTCCCCTTGTTCAATCTTCTGACGAAGTTGGCCACTTCTTCATCATCTTCTGAGATGCCACTATTGTTTTTATGTTCTTTTTCCTTTTTCTTTCCCTTTTTCTTTGACCTTTCGGATGATTTTAAAGATGCTTCTTTTATATCTAGATTTTCCTGTTCAGTTCTCATTTCATATGCTGTGAATATTCCATGTAGTTCATCCATGCTTATTAAGTCTAGATCTGCTCTTTCTTCTAGTGCTCATATCTTAGGGTTAAATATCATAGGAAGAGATCTTAGTACCTTTTGAACAATTATAGATTATTTGATTTCTTCTCCCAATCCTATGATTGCATTTACTGTTTCACAGACTCATAAGAAATAAGATCCAATATTCTGATCTTCCTTCATCTTTAGTTGTTAGAACCAACCTCTGTAAGTTTGAAGTTTTTTTGCTTTGACTTTTGAGTCTCCTTCATAAATATTTTGAAGTTTGTCCCAAATCTCTATAGCGGATTTACAATATATAACTTTGGTGAATACTTATTCACAAAGACCATTCAAGAGTGCATTTGTGGCTTTGGAATTATTTTGACTGAGTTTTATTGCTCTTTAATTTGTCAGAAAAACTATTGGTTCTTTGTATCCATCTACAATTAATTGCCAAATTTCAAATCCATGTGCATGTATATATGTTTTCATCCTTCTTCTCCAAAATGCATAATTTTTTCCATCAAACTATGGTATTCAATTTTTATACATGTTTTTTCTCTCCATGATATACCTTTCAGTGGTTAAACTGATTTCTGAAGGAACCTTCTCTGATACCAATTGTTGGATTACTGAGACAGGGGTGAATCAGTAATAAGCAATTTAATCATTTTTAACCATATAATGCAAGTGTTATATCAGTGTAGCATTATCATCCAATAATTGCAGATTAAATAAACAATGAACAAATGAACAATCATACACATACATAGTCCACCAGTTTTTTTACATGGAAGCCCAAAGAGGGAGAAAACCACATAATATTTTTTATTATGTGTCTTACAGAATTACATTCATTGGAAGCACCAAATTCCTTTGTTTTCCATCTGCAACTGGAAGGAGGCTCCAACTCCCTAGTTTCTCAGGCTACAACCTAAGCGAAGATCCAAATCCCCAATTCTCTGGCTATAACTAGAAGGACGCTACAACCCCCTAAGTTCTCTGACTACAACTGGAAGGTGGCTACAACCACCCATCCTTTCTCCGTCCAACCGACCTGAAATATCAATAGAATGATGGAACCACTGTCACACTATCACTGTGAGATATACAACTATACAATTATGACAACCTGTACCACTGACCTACAACCAACCTATACTATTTCCCTGCAATCAACTTGTACCTGAACTGAACATGTATCAACCAAAATAAAACATATACATGACCTGTATTTCTGTAGCATGCATATGTACGTGCCTGATCTATTATGTAGCCTATGTATGTACATGACCAAACTATTATGCAACCTATGTATGCCTTCTGAAAACTAGGGTTTTCTTTCTTCTGAAAACTTATGACCCTATGTAACTTCTTTCACATATATTTGTAACCCATCACTGTATCTAGACTGTATTTGTACCCTGTACATGCATCCTCATACATAACCTTTACCCAAAAACTCTATATCTCTCTCTAGTCTTGTGCTATAATTGTGTGTAATCATGAAAAATTATAATATCCCTCACATGATCTAGACTTCAAACCCTTTATGATATTCAGCCTCTCAATACATCAACCAATACAAGCCCTCAACCATGTACCACAAAAACCCTTAGCCATATGCCAAGAAATAAAAGATGTGCCTCAACTCTAACAAGAAGTATCAATGATAAATATACCAACACTATATTTATGTAGATCTAAATTATACAAAAGATACCATGCAGCCACTAGTCTCTCTAGGGAGAATCCTCAAATCTCCATAACCATTTCTCATGCATACATCAAAATCCAACTATTCATAGAAATAAGACATACCTTTTGAATCAATGGATAGATATGATGTATATGAGCACTGCAGACCTTCCTGGGAGCTTGATATCAGAATATAGAACCTCTGCATCTTCATCTTCTCAAGCTTCCATGGCTTTACCCACATGTATGAACCCAAATACATAGTCAGCCTGCGTATGTACGCACCCTAATACACTGTCATTCCGCCTATGTATGAACCCTAATGCACTGTCAGCCCGCGTATATACGCACCATAATACATTGTCAGCCTATGTACGCCTCATAAATTAGGGTTTTTAGTATTCGCTGTAATTCCAAAAATTTCACCATCAACCCTTCGTGCTACCTCAGACTTTCACAACTTCTAATGTATCAATGAATACTTGCAATAAGCCTTACACAACAAAACATATTCAATATGTTCAAGTGTGATTAAATGAGAGAGTATTTCCTCTTATTTATACTTTCATGTAGCATCCCACATTCCTTATTTTAGGGAGTCTCCATTAAATTTATTATTTAAATAATTTTTTTTCCAAACACTTAGACTTTTTGGGGCTTCTAGATGACTCATGAGGGTTCTCCAACTTCACATGGACATAACTCTGTAACCGCGAGGATTTATGTGATGTTCAACATACCGCAAGAAATGGAATGACATGTATTATACATATAGAATAGTCTTACCTGCAAATATATAAAAACTCATAATGTTATCCATCAAACAAACTTGGGTCCGTTACCCAAACCTTTTTTCTATCGGAATTCGCTACCGGACTTTCTTCAAGGGTTGACATCAATGAAAACCAACCCAATTAATGAATAGAGAATCCATTTGTAAAAGAGTAAGTTTCCTGGAATCCCATGTTCTCGGTTACCTTATCAATGAATGGTGTTGGAAATGGGTCATGTAAGCATGTGTCATTTAGCTTCCTTATATCTACACCGATCCTGATTCCAACAATTTTCTTGTCCTGCAACACGATCAAACTGATACACTCAGATTGTTTTACCAGTTCAATCATTCTTGCGTCCAACATCCCATTTATTTAATCTTTTACCTTCTCCTTATACCTTGGATTTAGCCTGTAATTCCTCTGGTGCACTCGCTTAGCTCCTGGTTTAAGTGGGATCTTCATCTCACCCAAGTCTCCTCCTATTCCCTTCATATCTAAAAAATTCATTCAAAATAAGTCTTGGTATTCTCACAGTAAGTCTGCAATATTGTCAACTGTCTCATCACTCCAATAGCCCCCTATCTACGTGAACTTGGGATTCTCTATTTTCCCAATGTTTACCTTCCATGTATTGATCGGTTGTGTATATTCTATAGATTAAATCTCTGGCCCTTTTATGGCTCACTCTCCTTCTATCTCAGGTATCTTTACTTTCCTATGATCCTCTTCATCATACTCTTCCTTGGCTACATTATAGCATTCAAGTAGCTTAAGGATGGCCATCTTGTATCTATGCTCACTCCATGCTATTATCACCTCCATCATCTCTTCTTCTAATAAGATATTCGTTTAGATCACCTATAGTACTACATCTATGGATGGAGATTCATGTTTAAATTTAATCCTAATTGTGAACCTTTGGATCAGTTCTTCCCATCTTGTTGTCTCCTTGCACATTTCCAACTCCAAATATTAGTTCTTTGGAATTGTGCCCAGTGTGCGTATAAATATGGGTTTCCACTCTGCCTCTGGTACTGAACTCCACAAAGCCCTGAACTATTCCACATGACCTATTGATTCACTCTCCCCTGTATATTTTTGTGAAATATTTTCTCCCCCAGTGAAAAACCTTATTTGCATTAGTTTGTTTCATTGCAAACAATCTTTCATTCCCTCTTTGTGTACATCCCACCATCTAGCTAGAGTCTCATTTAATACCACATCCAATGCTAACAAAATTTGTTGTTCAAGTACCTACAACTCAAATGTTTTTTAAAACATACTTATATCAGTTAATCCATCATACTTGGGAAGGTTACATAGGGTTTTTCCAATCCAATACACAGATCGAATCATGCATGCACATAATCTAGTTGGAACTTCAAGAATTCTTTGTTTTCAATGCTCTAAACCTTCTTCAGAATCTAATGCACATGAACTGATAATTCACCAACTCAATGCACCATCTGTTGTCAGGTTGAAATAATCCTCCATCCACGTAGTCATGTTATATAAATTGTCAATATCATTCCCTCTTGTTGGTTCTATGTATCTCTTTCCTTTTGATGGGTCTAAGGGTGCCATAACTTTCAAATCTCCAACTTCAAATATCTTCTCCCTCCTCTTCAATTTGACGATCGCTTGGTTATCAAAATCTCATTCAATTCCCATTAGTGTTGGATATGATTATCTATCATCCACAATCTCAATAACTTCAAAGTATACCACGTTGCACACTCCATCTATGTTCACAAGTACTACTGTCAACCGAACACTCAGAACTATTTTGTGTTTATTCACTAACCTAAGTTGAACATGAGACCATACCAACTTTGATTTTCCCATAAAATCCCATGTCTTATTAGGTAACACATTCACGTCAAACCCTAAGTCCAAAATAATATTATCCACAGTATACTCTCTAATATGTGCATTAAATCATAATTCTTCATTGATTCACTTCATGTGTAGTACCTGATTTACCATCCATTGCATGACTGGAGTTTCCCTTCCTCTTGTGAAGTGATCAATCACGTCGTATAATGCACTTAGTACAACCTCATATTTGATTATCTCTACACAATTCCTCTAGAATTGTGTTAGCGTACTTACCTTCCTTATTGGCTTCTCTAGGATTGTGCAATCTTCTTTCTGAGGTGTCCCTGATGTTGATGCTCCCCAATCCTTTCTGAGTCCTTCTTTCCTTTCCCTCTAATATGTCTCCTTTCCTTGTTGAGGATCAAAGGTTGGTATGGGCCCTGTTGACTCTCTTACCCATTGTTTTGTCTCCTTTCCTTCATCTGTCCTATCAATCCCTGTTCTATCTCCTCCATGCATAAAATCACTACTCTGAGTCCTTCATTACATCTTTTGGCTGATATCATCTACACATTATAATTGAGGTTTGGTTTCTTGTGATCTAGGTGGATATTGGTGGCCACCCACCTGTTCCAAATTCCAACTGGCTCATCTTGACAGTTTTTAGTTCAACACGTTTCTCTGTAATGGGGACATTTCTTTGTAATTGTGGGTTCTACACTTATGGGGCTATCCTAATTCCCTACACAACATCCAGGTGGATATTGGTGGCCTCCCACCTCTTCCAACTGGCTTATTTTGGAAGTTTTAATGTCATTACATCTTTCTGTACTTCTAAGGTCATTTTTGGGATCTAAACAGTGTTTTCTTGGCTTTCCACGGTCAAACTGTAGACAGAGTCAGAGTTTGACATCATAACGTGTATCTCTCCAAAATACCTTTCCAGTTATGACCGAATGCAAAAGTTATGACCTCGGGAAGTTAATGTACTAACTTACCCCAATGGGGCCCACATGAATTTTGGCGCTTCATATCCTAGGGTTAGGTTTTTGAATGTCTAGGGTTTTTGCATTCATGTTTAACATCAAAATGCCTCCATAGCCTCATTGTAATTATCTTCTGGTGAATGATCTTAGCTGTGACATCTCTTCTCAAAGATAAAGATGCCACCATTCTAGCGAATCTTGTACTCTATATTTTTAGAGTCTCCATACATTTATTTTATTACTAGAAATAATGTATTGTTTTATTTCTCTATTTCTGGAAATTTTTATGTGTATTTCATTGTAATATCTTTTCTTTCATTTCATTCCAAAAATAATCTGGATCAGTGGTATCATAGCAGGTTGTTCTTGATTTCTTTTCAATGGATTTCCCTGACAAGGTTTGAGTATAGCAAGTTGGGTATCGATCTTGTCTCTCTCAAGGAAAATTGCTCTCACACGACAAATAAACACTCTATGGTGGAAAAAAAGAAAAATGGTGGAGCAGAAGATTCTATTGACCTATTGCTTGAGAAAGCTCTTGTGCGACAGAAGAAAAAAATGATGGAAAAATTTTCCCACATCCTTCAATGCCAGTTGATAGCAACATGTACATATTCATCAAGAAGACACTTTGGAGGAACCTCTCCCTTCAAGGTAAAATTTAATTTTGATATTCCCATATTTTAAGGTCATATAGATGTGGATTCCCTATAAAAATGGTTGAATCTACTAGAAGGTTATTTCTTTGTTCACAATTTTTCCGATAGGGAAACAACTACCTTCGCACTCCTCAAGGCTCTCCCCCATGTCAAACATTGATGGGAAACTTACTCGAAGAAAATTTCCACAAGGGAATCTAGAATATATGGGGCCGAGCATGTTGATAACTATGAAGACTAGTACATAATATAGACCACACTACGACAAGATAAGAGCCAAACAATGTCGGAGTTCACAAATAATTTCCATGCCTTGCACACCAAGCTGGGTATCAAAGACTCTAAACGCCATATCATTCTGAAATACCATAGGGATCTGCATAGGTACATCCAAACCTAAATGGATTTCCTAAAAATATCACCATTGGGAGTTTCCTATCGATATGTTGTCAAAATCGAGCATAAATTTAGGAACTAGAACAAATGGGAGTTTGGGTCTGCAAATCTGCAACAACCAAAGCATGGAAAATACAACCCTAACCAACATCCTTTTGAAAACCAGTCCAAGACACATGAAAAGAAGGGTAAAGGAAAGATGAAGAATGACACTGGGAAGTGGTGAGACTTCCACAAAATCCCCTGGTACAACATCAATGAATGTCGCTTGAAAAAATCATTGGTGGCCAAATTCAAAGATGAGTCAAACCATGATTCACAATCTGATCCAAAAAATATTGAAAATAAATAGATCATCGACACAAACCCTACTTCCAATGTCGTGACCGCAACAATTCAAGTAGAAGAACCAGTATATCACGAAGATGGGGAGCGCCTCTTCCATTCACATATGCGGGTGAAGGGGACACCCTTGCATTTCATTTTTTATAGTGGTAGCCAGAAGAAACTCATCTCACCTGTGGTCACCAAACATTTGGGGTTGTAAAAAACACCACACCCACAACCATACAACATTGGGTGTCTTCACCAAGGACAAGATATCTGTGTCACCCAACAATGCCACCTATTATATGACATTCAACCCTTCAAGGATGAGGTAGTCTGTGATTTTTCCCCTCTTGATGTCTGTGATGTTGTTTTTGGCCAACCATATATGTGGAAATGTCATGTTTTTTATGAGTCTCGACCTTATAGTGTCATTATCACTCTATCGGGTATTCTCTATAGGATACCAAAGGTAGTTCTAAATATTGTTCCACCAAAACCGTGTGGAAAGGTAATCTCTCATATTAAAAAATTCATCATCTTCATAGTCTGTTCAAAGGATGCAAAGAAGGCCACTACAACCATTGCAACCTCAACACCTTCTATCCAACAGAAGCAGATTGCAGAAGAGAAAAAATATATTGTTATTAACCTACAATGGTGCCTACACAATGCCCCATCAAGCCCATAGACAATATGTTGGTTGAATAGATTCAACCCTGCCAAAACCAAGTTCAAGAAAACCTTCCACAGACTAATCAACTCAACTTGTCCAACAAGGCATGTAGCTCACCAAGATTCAGATTCAGAAAATGATTTCCCCTCTTCCCCAGGAACTCAATACAATGGATACCATTGCTTCCTAAGGGGGAGGATTAATCCAGGTGGATATTGGTGGCCACCCACTTGTTCCAAATTCCAACTGGCTCATCTTGACAATTTTCAGTTAAACACATCTCTCTGTAATGGGGGGATTTCTTTGTAATTATGGGTTCTGCACTTACAAGGTTTCTCATCTTGATTATTTTATAATTTTTCATGTCATTACATCTTTTTATACTTCTAGGGTTGTTTTGGGGATCTAAATTTTTTTTTCTTATATTTCCATAGTCAAACTATAGAAAATGTCAGAGTTTGTCAACATAATGCATATTTCTCGAAAACACCTTTCCAACAAGCTATCACACGCCTAAAAAAAAGATCATATGAAAAAGTTATGACCTCGGGAAGTTAATATTCTAACTTACCCCAATAGGGCCCACATGACTTTTGGCACTTCATCTCTTAGGGTTAGGCTTTTGGATGTCTAGGGTTCTGGAATTCACGATTTTCATAAAAAGGCCTTCAGAGCCTCATTGTAATCATCTTCTAGAGAATGAGCGTAGTCATGACATCTCTTCTCAGAGATAAAGCTCCCACCATTCTAGTGAGTCTTTCACTCTGTAGTTTTACAGTCTCTTTACATTTATTTCATTAATAGAAATCATGTATTGTTGTATTTCTCTGTTTCTTGCAAAAAAAAAAATTATTTCATTGTAATATCTCTTATTTCATTTTGTTTTGAAAATAATCTAGTTCATTTGGTTTCCTTTGGCCTGCCACTTCGAAACTAGTTGGGGACAATATTTTGTCAAATGATCGAGTGATCTATAACATGTGCATGTATTACATGGATTCTAACAGTCATGGGCCAAGTGTCTGGGTTGATTACAGTTGTAACATATAATCGGTCCTCTTCCTCCTCTTCCAAAATTATATCTACCACAATCTTGGCCAAAGTTTCCTATGTTCCCTTGATTTAAACCTATTTGATTTTTGTATTGTGGACCCCCCTCTTCTACTGAAAAATTGTATTCCTGGATCATGTACATATTAGAGCCCTCATCAAGTCAAATGTTTGATAATCCTTCTCCTCATGTCCTAGAGATTTGGAAAAATTGAAAAACAAGTTCTTTGGCGTACTCTTGGACTTCTGTAGTAGTGGACACTACATTGGGTGATGGAACCATTTCTTACATATCTCGTAGTATCCTCCTCCTAGCAATGGATTTGGTGCTCCTGTTGCCAAATATTGCACGAATGCTAGGAATTCATCCTTGTAATGGACTTCGGTCCTACATTTTGAACACCAAACTTGCTCATGTTTCTCATTTCCCTTTGTTAGTTCTTCCAATTGAATTGTTAATGCATCCAATTGCATCTGAACTTGTGTCATTATGCCACTATCTCCCACCGAATATTACTCAAGTTTCATTACGATGTCTAGTGCCTCAGGCTGTGAAACAACCTTATGTTGGATCAATGTCTTGCGAATGTGTGTTAGAAGCTCTTCAATAAACCATTCTCGACCCTCTTGACATGGGATCTAGAAATTTAATCTACCCATCACATCCTTAAATCTCTGGTCGTAATCCCATACCGAATTTTTTTGTACTTGTTTGATCTCCATCAATTATTTGATGTACTGTAACTCCGAATTTGGTTTCTTGAACTCCTTCAATATTTCTTTCTTAATCTATGCCAATGTCCTAGATTGTCCTGTAGGCGTGGTTCTCTATAAATTCATATACGATACTAGTGCACAACCTCTAAATGTTGTTGATAAATGCACAATCTTTACAACTTCATCATGTACGTTCTTTGTGACCCAAATTGTCTCGCACACAAAAAAGTGTTGTTATGGATCCTCTGACCCAATTCTTTGGATGTAAGGTAGCTAGAGAGGTAGTGGAGGGGCCCAGAGGGCCCATAGTGATAATAGTGGAGGTCATTCAATGTAAGGTGGACTAGGTCCACTATATTATTAAATAAGGCCCACTATGGTAGTTAGATATAATAAATGGGTAATTAGATATAATAAATGTAAGAGGACTTCTTAGCCCTGCTGGTGCATAAATGTGTTGATGCACATGCCCTTTCCTTGATGACTTTTGCATCTCTATATGATGTGGATGGCGATATACAACAACTGTAGGAATTTGTTCTTTTTTATTCAAATCTGCAACACTTTGTGCCTTTGAGTCAATGACCTCCTTAGCTTCCTGATTATGTCCTTCTTGTA